>KN883359.1:14879-25549 GCA_000934455.1 Apostichopus parvimensis | reverse complement strand
CCCGTTTTCCAAATCATTGTATTCTATCGAACGTCCTTTTCATCACGGCATAGTTTTCCAGTGCACTTGGTGCTCAGCGGTCCCTTCATTGCTGTGCCGACCTAGACAACAGTGTCAAACTAGTGCAAAAAGGGTAATTTGGATTGGCGTGATACCAAACTGATTTGTATTGTCACGATGCTTCAAGAGAGATTTAAGAAATTTTGCTACGATCAAATGTGTTCATGTCAAATTTGTTTGGTGTGTACAGGACAATAGGAATTGTATGTAAAACAAAGAAATAAGACATGCACAGGTTGATATTTGGAGCGACTGGAGGGAAGGTTGGGTGAGATTGTAAACATGAGCCCTGCCTAAATAGTAAATACAATAGGCATACAGTAGGAAAAGTACCCAATAGACAGAACACAAAAATGAGAGATAGAGAGGGAGAAGAGAACATGTTCTGTAAGAAAGCATCATATGGAATGTTAAAATCCATTACCCATATTTGGCCGATCTTGTAGTTTCCTTCATCTGTACCTCTCCTTTTTCATACAGTAGGCACTGGGGATCTGCACCCCCAAGTGACCATCTTTCGAGGTCACTGCAAATTATCATGTTATTTCAATAATCGGCAAGCCAATTAATAATTATGTATGTCAAATGTTTTTGGAAAAATATAGTGCTAAATGAAGATGAGGCATTTTCATCGGTTGTTGTTGACTATTATTAATATCAATTTTTGCAAATTATACAGTACAGTGTAAATTTGGTATAATTTGCATATCTTTGGCATTTTTTTATTTATTTTTTGCCTTCTTTTCAGAAATGGCAAGACATAATCAAGGAGGTTAAATTCCTACGTCAAGTCAAACACAAGAATTGTATCCAGTACAAGGGATGTTACCTGAGAGAACAGACTGCATGGGTAGGTGTATATAGTGAAGGGTAGGCCTTATCACACAGTCCAAACATGTTTCATCGACCTTCGACCTACATGAATATGTTAATTAAGCAATAATCATATTTTCCTTCTCCATAATTTCAATGATAATTTCAACGATAAGTTGAATGCAAGCCTAAGGGAGATGATCCATCTATCTGAGTGAAAAATGTTAGAGTTTTCATGGTTCGTATACTTTCATCAAATAGTTCCTTTGTTCTTTTACAGTTTGCTATTAATCTCCTAATCATTTGACTTTTTGTGACTAAGGTCCATAATGTATTGTACAACCATGGACCTTTGGCCTTAATGCATATTTATTTCATAATAATTGATAGCGTTCGTTAACTTCAAAAATAAATTGATTCAAGGTTGAGGGGATGTCCCATTTCATCTGAGTAGAAAATGTCTGTTTTTTAATTTTTAATGGTTTTTGTACTTTATATTTGGTTTTCATTTGGTCTTGCCTTTAAAAGTTGCTTGTAATCTTCTAGTTGTGTGTTGGTTGTTTCTGATTTGCTTTATATAGTTTAATAGAATGTTTCTAAGACCTAGATTGTAAGAGAATAGTAATAAGTAGCAAATTCTACTTGTGAACAAACTCTTTAAATATTTTGAACAGTTTCTTCAGATTCAGGGATATTTAGCAGATGGGAAAGAAAGAGGACTGTGTTACCTTTATAAAGTTTCCGCCGTCATATTTTCATAGATATTTTATTTGCCTGGAAAACTAACAGAAATTACATCGGTGACTCTGCGATTGACCACCACCGTTTTAGAATTCTTTGCATTTACGATGTTTCATTGACAAGTTGTAGCTATACTCTCTAAACCTGTACAGCAAATGAGACAGTTTCGTTATGCAATGACATGCAATGACAAGTTTATTTCCCAGTTATTAAAAGTTAAAAAAAGATATTGTTCTTTCAAGTTGCATAGACTTAACAGCAGGTACTACTGAAATGCTAACTCAATTATTGTGCTGAAGAAGCAGTGGTCAGTTTTTACAGTTGAAATGCTCAAAACTATATATTTATCTATTTATATTTACATTTTTTTTTTTTTTTTTTGTAGCTTGCTATGGAGTACTGTATAGGTTCTGCCTCAGATATCGTAGAAGGTAAGGCCTTAAATAATAATAATAATGATGATCATGATAATAATAAACATTTGACCTTGTGTGTAAAAGACATTCATGTTAGGGAGTTAAATAATGCATGCGAGGAATGTTGAATGACGTTGATGTTGTACACTTCATACAGTACCGAGGCTACAACATATATACTTAATAGGTTTCGCTTATTTGAGGTTGATGTCACATTGTGTAAGACCATGATACAGTGTGATGGGATAACCAAGGAATGCTCCCAGACCTCAAACCAGTTTCGTTCTAGTCAGTGTAGGATTTTTAGTGAGTTCCTTGTTGCATTGCTTATTACATATGACATGAGTCCCCCACCAATTCCCCCCCCCCCACCAATCCCCTTTCTCATCTAACAAGTAAGAAAATAGCATGTGATTCACAGTTGTCATAGTAGATATGGTAATAATATGTTGTGTTTTGCATAACATAGTGGGATCATGAGGGGTCATGTGGGGTCAGATTCCATCCCCCCCCCCCGCAGTGGAATGAATGTGTGACTAAGGTCACCACTTGTTAAAAAACTGGAGAGCTTTATACTGTATTCTGATACTTTTTTACTGCACATTTAATGAACATATCAGCTTCTTTAAGTTGTGTCATTTTCAGCATAAATTTATATGGAAGGAACCTCAGCAGTAATAAGTATAAGTTAAGTTTTTTACCTTTACTCTTTTAAGTTTGTACAGCGCCATAGCTTATGTTTTTACATATATATGTGCGCTTTAGAAATGTTTAAATAATAATAATAAATAATAATAAACACAGTGTCGTCTATCCCTTGGGTTTAATATGAACACATCTGTTACATGGTGACACTACACTGATACAACACTGACGAACATCCTGTTTTGCAATCATTCAAGTGAAATTTCCCAGGTTTTGGAACAACCATGAATTTGGTTGCTAGGCCCCTATCTGATTCAGCAATACAAATAGGTTTAAACTCTTGGATATATTTTTCTTCTCTACGCTGGACAAGATTAGTTCCCACCGTCCAAAATACTGTCAATGCTCGACATAAACATGTAGTTTATGGTTTCGATTTCAACTCGTCGTCGATTGTTTCCTGTGGCTGTGTGTTACACCCAGTACTTTTGTGGTTTGGCAAGCAACAGGATTAAGAGGGAATTCCCAGGGTTCAGTTTTTAACAAAATTGTTGGCAATGTTCATAATTTGAATGCTAATTCTGTGATTTCAAGGATAGTATATACTGTACGAGTAAGCTAAAAACATCAACTCATAAATAGCATGTGAGATTTTAATTTACAACCCAATGGGTATCAAAGCCTTAAAGGAGCTGCAGGGGATGGAGGGGGGAGGTGGGGGTGGTGGAGAGGAAGAAGTGACTGAGGGAAGAACTCATGTGGGGGGGAGGGAAGTGGAGTGATGACTGGTGGGAAACCTGTCATCAAAGATAAGAGTTATCTTTGGCAAACTGTGCCAGCATCAATACATCCATCGTAACTTGCTTATCTCTGCACCACCCTTGGTTGCCCCTCTTGCTTTGTTATGCAGTCCACATTTCTTCATGGCAAATGGACGGCTTTGAATTTTGGCTCGAAAACTGATCTGTATGGTGTAAGTAGCATCATAAGATCATGAGTAAAGGGCCCCCAAGTTTAAAACATGCAGCTTAAAGTTGCTAGCAGTTTGATAAAGTACTTTCCTGAAAATTTAAGATTCAGCAAAATATTCCCAGCCATCGAGGAGGATTGTAAAAATAGATGAAATAAGTGTCTCACTGTTGGGTACGTACTTTACAAGTGGCAGAAAAACAGCCTACTGAAATGTGAGCACTGGTGACCATTATCTAACTATCTAGCATATTTTGGTGTAAATACTGATGACATTCAAACTACAACTGTGAGGCTTCTTTTTTTTTTCTTCTTTTATTCAATTCTTTCACCCAATGCCACCTTCACTAATAGGAATAACACAAAATAACAAAATGATTATTATGACGATATTTCTCCGATTCCATTTCCATGGCAGTTTTGAAGAAACCTCTTCAAGAGGATGAGATAGCAGCCGTATGTGACGATGCCTTACAGGGCCTGGAATACCTACACAACAACGACAGAATACACAGGGATATAAAGGCCGGTAACATCCTCCTGGAGGATAACGGAACTGTCAAATTAGGTAACTCCCATTGCCATCTCTCTCACAAAAGGAGACGACACATTTCCAACTGAGCCGAAATGCATACACACCGAGCAGCCTGGTTGTTGTGCCTTATAATACCATCTGTTGCAGCGAATTATGTAAAAATGGTTTCCTCGATTTGGTCCTCCCGGTTAAAAGCTGTAAAACCTCTAATGTGTACCATGCAATTAGAAAAATAAAAATAAATAAATAAAATACTGTGACTGCCTTTGAAGCAGTTCCTCATGTTTGTTTTTACAATTTGTTTTAAGCATGAGTTTTGTGACATCGTTTGGGTTTGTGAAACATTTATCAGAACAAAGGCCATATGGTAATATGATAGCATCACTAGGTGTCATGCGTTTAGCGCTGAACTTGTCGAACGAATACCGAACATCTCACCAACCGTGTATACTTTCGTTTCTTTAACCTTTAGAGAGCTGTAGAAATGGGTTAATGATTTCCTTAGTTGGATTTACAATGGTGATGATGCTATGATGAACTGGTGATGGACACAAACAATGTTATTTTAACAAAAGCTTTTGTTCTTGGTGCTTCTCCTGCAAAATATTCTCCCACCTTAAATGGGGGGGGGGGGAGGTGTAGGAAGAGGGGTACTCAATAAAATGTAAGAAATTTTAATCTTTGTTCTGATTGTGGTTATTTTTTTGGTCTTTTTTAGGTGATTTTGGGTCAGCATCTCTGGTCAGTCCAGCAAACTCTTTCGTAGGAACTCCATATTGGTAAGTCCAAGCGTAAAAGAGTTTTCGTGTTAAAAAGAAAATATTATGTGATATATTTCCTCTTTGTTGAATAAATATCTGTTCTGATCATAAAAGAAAAAGTTTTCTATCATTACTTAGCCAACTTTAACCATCTTTACAGGAGTACAAAATAGACGTTGAAAGAAATGGGCAGAAAAGCCCTGTCGAGAGCACAATCTTTTTAGATTGTTAATTAGGGTTGTGTTGCTTTAAGTGATTTAACCCTGTCAGTTGTATCGTCCTTGTTTTGGTAATAAACAAAGAGACCCAAATATATAAGGCATAATAACAATTAATTTGTTTATTTTATATCTCGGGGCATTTCTGTGGATATGGTTGTTAGTTTCTATTCCCTACCATTGAGGTTTCACTCTTGACTCATCTTTTTGAATTATTTCAACAAGTATTTTATTCGTATAGTCGAAGTGATTGAATCATCAAACTACAACAGGGGTGGGCAACCTTATTGAATAAATGGGCCAGATATAAGGAGTGAAAAATTGACTGGGCGGCACCTAACCAATGACCTGCTGTTGATTTCAAACCTTTGATTTCGAGGACTTTCAAGCAATTGGTGTGTGTACTTAATCTGTATTCACAAAAACATAATGTCAATACAGTACAGTTGATAATTAATGGGGATAATAGGCCTACCTGACAGCATCATTAGTTCCGATAAAATCTAAACAGCTAGCTCGTTTTTTGTGATGATGTAATATATATTTTTTTTCCACTTTCTTGAGACATCTCACGGGCCGCAAAAAAATCACTGGTGGGCCGCATGTGGCCCGCAGGCCGTAGGTTGCCCACCCCTGATCTACAGCAACTGGTTTTGTCGTTCGTAGGATATAAGTTGCAATGCAATCTATTTGACACATTTGCATCATTTTAACTTTTATTCATCTGCTGATGATCATTTACACCCACCCAGAGGGTAAACCTGTTCGCTGTTTCGAGGTTCTACGTTTTTTTGTTGAATTTCTTTTCTTTCTTCCTTTCTTACTTGCAGGATGGCTCCTGAGGTTATATTAGCAATGGATGAAGGACAATATGACGGCAAAGTGGATATATGGTCGTTGGGGATCACATGCGTAGAATTAGGTCAGTGTTTTATGTCAATCTCTCTCTCTTATGTTTAATACCCCAGTCATCTAAAAACTAATGTCGTATCTCTAAACTTTGAAGATACGCCAACGAGTACATTAAATAATTCTGCATAAAAAATTCAAAAGGGCGCAAAGGGCCGACAAATTGGCTGCCTCTTGATGTTTTCCTCCACCAAAATGAATGCAAATTGGCAAGTGATTAGGATTGCTGTTCGATGGGGGAAATGGATTTGTCAGAACGGAATGCTGATATGTCTCTATTTATACATTCATGTGAAGAAAACTGCTGTCATAGAAAGTTCAGAAGGTTGTAACGTCTAAACATTGCAACTAAATGCAGACTAAGGTCATTAAAGATTTGTTTGTGTTTGTATCCTGCAAGTTTACTCTGTAACTATGACAACGCTGTTTGAGCCGTTACAAACTCGCCGGTTAAGCAGTTTCTGAAGTTTTAAAACAAACATAAAACCAGAAACCAAAAAAGTTGACTTTAACTCGAGTCACGTCAACTTCCTGCGATGACCGACGTTGCAGATTTCAACCGAGATAAACTCATCTACGCTTTCATGATGCAGATTTTCTTCGTCAGGAAGTTTTGCAAACGATAGATCAATTGAGACAAGGTTGCCCGGTCTATAGGTTTAGGTCAATAGGCCAAAAGTGAAGTAAGAGAGGAAGTCTTAATTTCTTGGAAAAATCAACAACCATAGTTTAAGTCTGTCAGCTTTTACAAGGAAAGGTTTCGTCACAGTTACAGTCACAGTTAGCAAGGGGCAGTGTTTTTAGTAGTTCTGGAAAAGATGTGAAGTGAGAGAAGAAGTGAAGTGAGAGTCCCACAATTAATCTCCATTGGGCTGGCTTCAATGTTGTTAACAGCTAGTTATGATTCTGTTAAAGTACTATATGGACACCTAGACAATTTGCGCCCATATTCAGTACATTTGTTGTGTGTGATAATCTCATTCAAAATCTGTTGAAATGTTTCGAAAAGCTAGTTCGTTTCCGAAATAGACGCATTTGAAGGTTTTGATAAATCTGGGAAACTCTTTTAATATGTGCATACTATGACGTGGAGTGTTGAGATCATCAACATTTCTTATTTTAGCCTTTAATAAGTTAACCCTTAGTTACAATATCAAAATACATATTTGAATTATGTGATGTTCCTTTTTTCAAAGAAAACAAAAAAATATTTGAAAAAAAAAATTGCCTTAGGCCCACAAACCTGTGTTCAGTGTTCAAGTCCTTGATATGAAGGTTGTAAATACAAAAGGAACAGCATAACAGAAAATAAAGGCAGTCACTCCCTTAACATCATCAATGTGCATAATTAGCTAATGTTTATCATTAATGAAACTAGAATTGAGAAAAGACTACAAGTTGTCAAATGATCAATCTTTGATGGATTTTGGTGGGAGTTGCAGCTACTGTACTTTTATGATTTCTAATGCCTGATAATAGTGATTAAGACAATGTTGTTCATAAATAAAACTTAAATTGAGAAATGTCTTGTAAAATGGTCAACCGTTGATGGACGTTGCAGTTTTTTTCATGATTTTTAATGCCTTTTAGAGTGATTAGGTCAGTATATGTGTCCGTAGACCCTTAAACATTTTGTGATGGAAGAAGGAAGCTAACAGTAGGAAGAAAGAAAATTGAATGAAATTAAAAAACAGTGGTTAAAACAAAAGAAAAGAAAAGAAAACAGGTCAGAAAGGACAGGTACAATGCACACATCATGGCAAGGGATTAACCATAATCACAAGGGATTAAACTTCAATGGATTAACCAATTATTGAAGGAAATCTGACATAGCGTCAAAAATATGTCTCTGAAAAAACGGGATCACGAACGATGCAATCTGACATAGATACCAAACCATTGAATAAAAAGAATATTTAAGTTGTGTGGGATGCAAATATTTGAATAAATTGTCATAGCTTTGTTGGTAATTGGTGACCAATCTTTTGAAGTTAATGGTTGTCCACATTATGTGTAAAAATGTATTACGTATATCAACTGAAAATAACAGCTTTTAACAGTTTTTGATGATAATTGGATGTTTTCTGTTAGATTCCCATTTGAAGGTATTGTGTATCAACTTCAATATTTCAAAATTCAAATCTTCAAAATTTCAAGGACAAAAAAAGCAAGGCATAACCTTGATAGGACAGCCTCAACTAATCAGATGATTCATTCAATACCAGGTAATCTTGTCGTGATAATGCTGTTTATTTCAGTTTCATTCAGACACAACCGAGCTAGGTACTCCTCTTAATTATCCCAGTAGGGGGTATTGAAATATTTTATTATCCATATGAGGTCAAATGTTGCTTTTTACAATGGATGATCTTGCCTTTAGTCCTGGGAAAGTCTGGCTCTATACAATAGTGCATTGTTTACAGTAAACTATGCTCAATCAACCTGGTCACTGTGTAGTTTACGTCAGTCAGGAAAATATGACATTGGCAGATTTTTAATGTGAAAAAACATAACATCATATATACTAGTAGTCAAATTAAAACCTTAGCACTCTTTGCTCTACTTCGTCTAGAGTGGAAAAAAGTAAGCTTGTCGCTCACCAAATACTCACAACCTGATAAGTTTTGGGATTTTCATCTAAAATATCTTGTTCCTGTAAGAGGGTCTACATATTATTAATTTGAAGGTAACTTGTTTTCAATCCGAGAGGTCCTTTGTTTACTCCAGGAATGCAATGATGTGCATTGTTTGGCTGTGATATATGTCATGAATGAATCCAGCGGTTCTCCGGGTTCCATCTTCCTGTTCCATAGTTGATATTCTTGCAGCCATTTTGCATGAATGGAACTGAAATGATTTTGAAATGATGTTGCGTTGAGTAATTCTGGATCTTGTTTCGTTACAAGTGATAGAGAATTTAGCCAGATATCAGCACTCCCTACAAGCAACATATTCATTGCTTCGGTAATTTGCTCTCGAGGAAGTTGCGACAACAATGTCCATGATTTTAATTTATTGAGCCATAGTTATGGATCATGCTGGATGTTTTGTTTAAGTAATTTCTTACTATTTTAATTAATTGTCCTTTAAGGCACCATGTCAAATGTAGGATGCTGATGGGATTGCAGTATCACACTGCCACCAGGCTGCACTGCAGCAGTTTCACAGAGTAAGGCTATGCTAGTATCGTTTGATTATATCGATCAGTGATGTCACATGAAGGTGCCTTTGCGTACCTCAGTATTTGAGAAAGTGGTCAGATGCTGGGGCATACTCTCTCGTCCGTCAGATGGGGGACGCTAAATGACGGTCCCGGGAGCAGGAAGGGGAACGAATTAGCACCCCTGTCTCTGAACACTTATCGAAAAGAGAAGGCTTGATCTAACACGATCTAACACGGATAGGGTCTCAAATAAGCTACTGTAAGGCTTCCTGATCCTTGGGTCTCTTAACTAAACTATTTAGATTCATCGTTGATGCAGTGGAGTTTGCAGCTGCGCTGCTGCAACATCTCATCCTGATGCAAATCTATTGTCAGCATATTGTTTGTTGTTGTTGGCAGATTGTGCAGGAGGGTAAATGAATTTTCCACATGATCAATTAAACCAACTCTATTGTCAGGATAATTGCCATGATTATGTCGGAGACACTGAACATTTGACGATTGCCAGATGCAATAATATCATTTCAGCAAACTGAAAAAAAAATCGAATCAAATCAAAAATTTTTTTTTTTTTAAATATATCACATTGTTGTGGTAAAAGTATGCTATCCTTGAATTGGTTTTCATTTTTGCTGTAGAAACATCCAAAATTCATTTTTTAAATTTTTTTTATATATTTTTTTTTAACAAATTTCAACAACTTTTCATTTGCAGCTGAAAGAAAACCACCTCTGTTTAATATGAATGCCATGAGTGCTCTCTACCACATCGCACAGAATGACCCACCTTCACTAACGACCACCGACTGGTCGGAGGAATTCCTAAGTTTTGTCAACGTATGTCTAGCCAAAGAAGCAACCGATAGGCCGTCGGCCACCGAGTTGTTGCAGGTAAGAAGGCACTGTCCAGTAGCGGACTGTATCACATGTAATGCAACTGTAACGAAGCATTGCTCGGGGCTCGAGGGGGAAGGAAGGGGTTTCCCCTCCCTTCCACCAAAGACCCTCTCAAGTGGGCTTGTATTTGTACTTTACCATAGTAGGATTTTAGCTTATAGTATGTTCATATGTTTGTTGCTGAAAATAAAGGGGGTTGTTTTTTGTTACTCTAGTTTGGCTGATAGAAACAGGGATCATCCGTTTGATAATTGTTTTATCAGAAATCTGATTTTATGTCGTGCCAGATGGACTGTCTCCTGAGCAATCAGTAACAGATGAGACACCCTATTTGAAATTTCTGGCTAAGACCCTGTCGGGGCTCGACGGATTTAAAGTTGGCCGGATGGGATTTTTCTTGTAACATCTCTAGCGGTTTATTGCATTATAGGTTCTCACAAGTTGTGTCCTTCCTGTGTCAAGAAACTGTGATATTTCAATGGCAGAAGATGCACCTAATTTGCATGTTTATATGTAGAGCTTTGAGCTGAGTTGCTATGGTGAT
>KN883359.1:0-14610 GCA_000934455.1 Apostichopus parvimensis | reverse complement strand
CTTTCCTAACCAGAGACCGGTCAAACAATTGTATCAAAGAGCTGATCGAGAGAACAAAGAAAGTAGCCAAGGACCAGGATAACATGAGCTTTAGACGGGTCAGGAAAATTCTGATCGATCCACACGAAGACTCGCAGAGTAATGAAAATGTAAGTTAAAAAAAAAGGAAATCCAGTCGGGTATACATTCATATTTACTTCGCTCCTCACTTACCTGTCTCCCCACAACCTTAGCACCCTCATTCTACCGTGCCTAGAATGTCCTGGTAGTGCCTAGAATGTCCTGGTAACCTTTTAACACTGTGCACCCTCTATGGTGGGCTCCTCCGGTCACCGCCCTCCCTTCTCATTCTACCACCCAAAGTGTCTAGATGGTTATTTTCGAGAGGATTTTTTCCATCGAATTTCGTCCACTTTTGGTTTCCCAGGATCGGAAAGTTTCCCATCCACTGTTTTTGGAAGTGTTTGAAGTTGTTTGCAGACCGAGAAGTATCCTTTTCTAATTATTTGAGTGGTTTATAGGGGTTCATATGCGTCCTTCCTCCCTTTCCCCCTCTTTCCATAAATATCTGTTTCCATTTATAGTAATTTCTGGCTGTTTTAAAAATCCATCTAGTTGATTTTTTAAAATCTCTCTAGCTGATTGTTAGTCTTAAGTTATGGCCTCCCTAATAGCAGTGACTAGTTTCCGCTCTACTGCTGCCTGTAATGTCCAGCCACATTGCAGACGATCATGAGAACCTCACTTCTCTTCCTGTCATTCTTCCTTGTTTACCCCAAACGGTCGATGACCGTTTGTCGCTTCAATGACAAAGGTGGATAAAATTTTCGTAGGTACTTTCAGTTTAGTGTGTGTCTGTAGTTCACCAATGTGAGGTTTGACTTTCATGTGTTATGATAAAATATCTAAAAGCTCACACCTCATCCATTCCATTATTTACAGGACGGCTGCAATTACATGACCATAATGGAATGTTCTTTTTCACATTCTTGAGATTCTTTCCCCTAAAGGCATTACAAATTATGCGGAAGGTTCAAAACAACGACATCCCCAACCCTGTCTATGAACAACAAGTCAACAGAGGGTTGTTTTGGCAAATATCATTTAGAAACTTTTTTGTCTTCACATATCCATACTTACAACATTTTCATTAGTCAGTGGGTGGAACTGTCCAGTTGCATCACTTTATTATCTAGCTTCCTCTTAACAGTCCTCTCCCTCGTTTCCCGAAAAAGCGATCCAGTCAATAACAATCCTCTATCGAGACTTTGAAAGTGTCCTTTCAAACTCTGTTATCGATTTTTTAATTTTTTCAGAGCGACGATTCCGTATTCCAAAACAACGAAACGAACAGTGTGGAGAGCCGGACTAGCATCGACACTAGTAGCAATATGGGCAGTATTAACAGTCTTCCAGACGGGGCTGTAGGGGTCTCCAACGGCACGGGTAGAGATTCCAGGGTAAGTCCACCTTGTTTCCGGGACGGGGGAAATTCAAACAGATTCTGGGTTGTGAAAAAATCGAGGTTTTTCAACAAATTTATCCATAACAATATGCACAATTTTAAGCCCTATGGCAAGGGTTACATGGTGGGATAATTTTGTTTTCACAATAGGGAAGGATACGTCCATTCCTCAGTTTTGATGTTTTACGTACTCGACTTGTCAGCATTTCAGCTCACTGGATGTGAAGTTCTCGTCGCTGTTCTCTGCAACGGTCGAAGTTATAGTTTTGTATTTTACAGTTCGATGAGAAAATCAGAGGAAGAATGTCACTCTCATGAATCTAATTATTGAAGAAAGTAAAACTATGAAATCCGATTTCTTGAGATGTAAATTTGCAGCTAGTGAAATCAACAAGAAACTAGAAATTTACCAAATTGTAGCAATAAAGTACAAAGGTTGAACAGCGGGAAGGGGTGCCCCCCTCTCTTACACCAAAGACCCTCTCAAGTAGGCATGTGTTTGTACTTTAACATAGGGTTTTACCTTTTTGTATGTTCATGTCTTTGTTGGTGAAATTAAAGGGGGTGTTTTTTATTTACTCTAGTTTGGCTGATAGAAACAGGGATCATCTGTTTGATATTTGTTTCACTAGAAATATGTTGTTATATTCACTGAAATCAGTTTCAATCTACCAATGTTGTGCTTATTCCCATTCATTGATTCACATTTCCATCAATGCTAAAGCCATCCAAAATTGTAAGCTTGTCATTTTGAGTTTTGAGACAATTTGGTTACTTAGTAATTTATTTTTTTATCCGTCGTTATCATAAGATATATTTCGTTGAATTTGATCACGAATATTACGAAAAACTGTATTACATAAACGTGACAGCTTGCTTCCCGATCTAAATGGAAAAAAATGTCAAATGTCAAACATTTGCCCTATAAAGTGATATCCTTAGGGGAAGGTCTGTCAGCCAACTCTACGTTTTGCCATTTGGGTCTTGGCTGAATACCAGACGAAAATGTTAATGCAGGAAACGAGGGAAAATATGGACGAGTTAATTTCACGAAGGCAGATGTTTATTGAAAGTTTGTGGTTTCATGATAACTGCAAATAATTTTGTTGACCTGTGGTACAGGGGAAAAAGCAGAACATCAGACCCATTAACCGGATGCTGGAGTGTTCCTGAAACGGAGTTTACGACCTCCAGTCGATCATTTTCTTCTTCATTTTCTTCCCCCACACCCTCCTTTTCATCTCTTTCTTAACGATTTTTTTGTAATGAATGTGGCGTTGTTACATTTCACACACCAGGTATCATGTCCAGAGTTTAGGCATTCTGCGTTGCTCCACCTTCCCGTACACAGGGTAAAAGCATTTTGACGTATACCTTTGAATACTATAAGTATTTAGCACAGCTTTTCTAGCTGTCAGTTGCACTGCGCATCAGTTTTTATTTTCTATATCAGCCGTACAAAGCGGACGTATGATAAGAGTTCAGAGAGCACAACGAGAGAGAGAAAAATACACCTCTAGAGACTTTTCCTAAAAATACAGGAAAGAGTCTTTAAGAGTTTGAATACACACCAAAACCTAACAGGGGTTATGATTTCTGTTGACTTCCAAATATAGACCATACCAAAGGGTTCTTTGCTCAAAGAGCTGGGATATAAAACTGGAGGAGGAGTTATTTTGATATATTTGCAGCTTTTGGACAAAAAATGGTTTTGTTAGTCGAGAATTAATCCACTTTGAGGTTTTAAGGGTGGGGATTCTTTATTCTCATTGATTAAAGGCGTATGGAAGAACAAAAATATAAGGATTTTGGAAAAAAAAGTTGAATAAACAGCTTAAGGAACATCTTGAAAATAGTTACAGCAAGTAATGATAACAAGTTTTTTTCTTTTGGGAGGGAAGGAGGTTTAGGCGGACATGATAGGGATATTGCGTTTGTATAAAATGTTGCAAACAAATTAATTCAACTTAAATTGCAAACTAGATATGGGTAATCATATTGTTAGAAATGACAGGATTACGGCTTCTTGTTTAAACAATCTGCTTTTGAAATTTCGTTGAACATTTTAACACATTAGGTACTTCTGTAATCTGCCTTTCATTGACAAATTTTTCAATCCTACCTTTGTTCTCGACCTCAATTAAGGATAGGAGTGTCCCAAAACCTTTTGTTTGATCAATAGCTTGCACTAACCATAATTGTTAATCTACAGATAGGTTTTGTACAATTTATTAACTACTGTACAAGCTTCTCCCAAAATGAACCAAAATTGCTCGCAACTTGTGTAACATACTGAACTCTTTCTGCTATGCTTTGTACACAACTATCAGTGCAGGATTTCTTTACTTTTTTTTTTCTTTTGGATTAACTTTTTGTTTTGTTTTTTTCCGTTGGTTAGAATTTCTTTAAGTTGATTAGCATGCTTATACTCAACATATTAAACATTATTATCCCCTATTGTGTGGTTCTAGATTTGTAGACGTGACCATGTTACAAATGGTTATTTTCTTTTCTATATAGATGGTTCAAAATTGTTCTCTATATCTTTTCTACTAGCCAAAATTGTTATTTATCGAGAGGTGGGGTTCGGTACTAAATCGCTCTCTGTTGAGATAAATTCACAATGACAGTAATGTGAAATGTATGTTCTCACAATACCTTCTGTTGAGGACAGTTTAAAGTCCCATTAGAGTAGAGGGTGTTAATTATAGAGACCAGATTTGCTTGCTTTTCACTTAATGTTAGTGGCACTGTAGCTAGCCTAATATGCAGGCTATGGGAGAATTTTGAGGCCTAAGCTGATTAACATAGCAATATCTTTAGTTGGTTTGGTTGACAAGTCATGATCATGTTGTTGTTGTCATAGAAACTTTGTCTTACTATGTTAGCTTCTTTTCGACTGGAATATTTGGAAAGTGTTTTCTGTTCTCCTCAGAAAATTTGTTGAAAAAAATTACAGAGAATCAAACTAATATCCCATATGTAACAGTATAGTTAGTACATTATTCTGACTAACAGATTTGCTTTTTTTTCTTCAATAAAAAGAAAAACTGCTGAAACGTTTGGAAGTTTTCCAATTGAATACTTCAGTTTGCTACTTGCTGCATGTTACATTAATACTAATCTTAAGCAGTGTCTGAGTAGTAGAGTCTCTGAGATGGATCAGAGTGAATTAATTACTCTTTAAGTACTAATTAACGCTTATGAATATTCATCGGCTGAAAGGAGAAACGAAAAAGTAAAAAAAGATGCGTTACCTTTGTTTAGATCTATTCAGTCTCAGGTGGTGTGATACTTGGTACTAGGTATGGTAGAGTTGCCAGTAGATAATAATGGTGGTCAATTTCTGCCATTTGGATTAAGAATAAGATTTAAGATCTCTTAGAGTAGATAATATATTTTGGTGGGATATCACTCATGTTGTTATTAAAAAGTGCTCGTCTTGTCACGTTTATTATATTTTGTAGTTTTAATCGATACATAAGTAAAGCGTTTTTTTTCCTTTCTGGGAGTGCTTTGGCGGAACCACCGATAGCACATCACAGTTTAATGATAACGGTTTCCATTGTTTACATACATGTTGTATGTCTGCTCACTGCTTGACATTTTAACCCCCACCCCACCTTGCGAAAAAATGGTAACATGTTACTAACTTCCCGGGCATCGTAAAGACTAACCTTTTTCTTGTTTCTTTCATCATCTCTTTGCCCACATTGCAGCGACCCAATCAAAGACCCAGCCTCCCGGCCCTTAGGGACCGCGGCGGGGTGTCCCCGGCCCCCTCTTTAGATTCAATGCTCTCCATATCTTCCATCGGGTCCCTGTCCCTGGGGGGCCTGTCGTTCGGGAGTCCGTTTGACTCCTACTCGTCTTCGGTCAGCTCTGCCTTGAGGGCCAACTATTGGGATCGATTGAATCAGGTATCGCTTGCCAGCTTTGTCCAGCGGCCGTCGCCACTCTGTTGGCAGCAGCTTGTGCACCCTGTAAGTGTTGGTCGTTGTTCACCCCTGTAGTCCTAGCTGCCTGCCAGCCAGCCATGACACCTTCTTAGCACTCTAGTAGTCCCGGCACAATAATCAGATTGACTGCATGAAACAAACCCCCATCCCAACTCGATATACTTCTCCTACCGCTGTGACTTTTGGATTACAGATCACGAGAAATCATTCAAAAGTCATGTCCTAATCTCTGAAATGACAGATTTGAAAGTTTTCCTAAGAACTAAAAAAAGTCTAAATTGAGTCAAGGTTAAAAAATGTTCAATCTGTGACTCTCCTTTTGGGACAAACTTGAGACACAGATTTTTGTAAAGAACAGGTTTCACCAGATGGCAAATCAAGACTTGTTAACACACACTTTCAAATTTGCCAAAAAAGAAAGAAATGTAAACAATAAAATAAATATATGTATATATTTCCAAAAGAAAAAAGAAGGCAACCTAGGAATTTACTAACATATGTACGTACACCACGTACACTGATATGAGTCAATGGGCGTGAAGGACGAAACTATTACTTGCCGAGCTCCTCTATTCTAGTATGACATGTTTGGACAGTAAGTTGTCGTGTTTATGGAACAGTTAAAAAAACAATCCCGGGTTACTTTTAAGAATTGGTGTTATAGGAGTGCTGTCAGGTGGAGAAAGGAGGTTCAAAATATGACCTTAGTTGAGGGCAGATAAAGGTGGTATAACCGTGAATGCTTCTACCTGCATGGCTTTCCCTTAACAGGAGGGAGAAAAACACAGAAGATTGTGTACTGTATCATGCATGGTTCCTCGCATTCAAGATGCGCACATGAGCTTACATTTTGTTTATGTGTACGAAACATGTCGGAAAATTTTTTGTTGTCGTTGGAAAAAATGGTTAAATTTATCTTATTGTCGCAGAGCAGAGATAACGCAGATCAATCTTCTTCTTCTGAGTTTGCAAAGCAGAACTAATTGGAGGATTCGTGGAAATTGGAGTTAAAATAAAATTGTACGGATAGATGATTATGGGTTGGGGTAAAGTAGGGGGGGGGAAGGTTTGGTTTGGGAGAGGGTATAGTGCCAACTTTGTACAGTATCTTGATGGGGTTATAGACATGGGGAATTACCATGTGCCATATTTCTACAAGGTGGGTTGATATATCAAGACCACAACACAGAATGTAGTATTCATTTCCTGTATATTTGTCATATAAGTACATACTAAGCCTTCATTTGCCAAGCACATAATTAGGTATATGTTTTATATCCTAGTGTAACATTGCAGATAAAAGTAGGCTAATTTTCATATAAGCTGCTGGGCATAGGTTTTTATTGGTCACCAAACATTAGAACTGATTGCACCATATTGGATGTGAAGAATTTTCAATTAAATTAGTATGCCATTAGAACAATGCAGTGTAGCTAGTTAGTTAGTTAGTTAGATAGTTATAATAAAAACGAAGTTAACAAATATGCACCTGAGTTGTCAATTGTTAGTATCGTCAGACTTCCAGCTTCTTTTAACCTGGCACTCTATGATAACCTTATCCTCAAATAGACTTCTGGTCACCATGTGCTTCTGTTCACAACAGAAATAAAAGAAAGTAAAAAAGAAGAAAGAAAAAGCCAAGAGAGAAAATTAAACTTATGAACTTCAAACTGTAGCTAGTTTCTATTCAAAGTTACGTAGAATTAGGTAGTACTGATAAAGTGTGCTAAAGTTAGCCTAACATACAATAACGTATTACTTTTAAAGTGGTTAGGGTGGGACTTTGAGGAGTGAAAGGTTGCTAGGGAAGTCTTTTCTAAATAGTCAACAGATGATGAATGTGCATGCTTCCTGACTTCAATGAATGGCCTTGCGAGAGGAAGAAGTTTTCCCGTAGTCATTAACCCCCACCGTACTTTTAGTTATTGATATGTTAATGAAGTGGGAGGGACTTGTATCGACTCCTCCCACATCTGCAACTGTAGACAATGATTGTATTCGTATACCTCCAATACTATCTGGTACTATATGGCCAAGTATATATATATGAAAGACTCTGCCATGATGTATTTATAACGTATATGGCAGTTCCTTGAGTTGCCATTAATGCTGGCAAAACTCTCCTTTTTTTCCCTTTTTCTTTGGGAAATCAACAAACCATATAAATATTATAATATCATTCTTCTTATTATTATTACATGATTTAATTAGATGCAGATGTATATCGAAATGATTACTTTGTAGTACTGTCCAACTCCAAGCATGTGATAAATTTAAATGATGTGAATAGGAAGTTTTGATAACCAATAAGAATAACCGATACTAAAATTGCTACAGCTCAAAGAAACTTGATGTAACTTTCATGATGAGTTTAGAAATGAAAGCCTAATGGGATGGAGGAAGGGGTGATGATGGAAGGGAAGGGGTGGAGTGAAGGGTATTAGTAAGTATATAATATAATAGATTTTTAATATAATACAGATAATATAATATATATCCTATACGGTACAAAGGGCCAAGGGTTTATCACACTCTGGTGTAGTCACACTGCACATATCTTCTCGAATTTAAATACAAATATAAACGTTCACAATGTACATAAATGAAAGTCATCTAACCTTTAGACTGTGTGCTACCGTAGTTTGGAAATCTTGTACGAATGAAACGTTAAGTCAAAAAATTGATGATGTAACGATTAAGAGAGAAGTGGGGGAAAAATTGTGCAGAAAATTTGGATTGAAATTGGGAGGATATCTTGTCATATGCTTTATACATATTTTATTTACAGTTATCTAAATAACTTAATTTTAAAAGCTTAACATTTCTATATAAACAAAGTTATTCAGAGTTAGAAAAAAGCTATAGTAAAATAAAACAACATTTTGACATTTACAAAACTATGGAGAACTAAATTGGAGAGAGCTCTATAAGGATTGCAAGAGGTTCTAGTTTGTAGGTGTGATGATATTTTCACATTCAACAAGTTTTTTTCCCCTTTTTACCCATTCCTACCTTAGTGGGTCATGAACTGATGGATCCAGGTTTGGTTCTGGAACTGTTAGGGGTTGGTTTGAAAAAATATGACATGGTTGTTACTATGAAACAATGAAAACATGTGTTACTATGAAACTATGCAAAAATATGATATGGTTGTCATTATGAAACTTTTAAACTGTAAATTGTTTTAAACCTGTCTTGGTTGGTAGAACTGGGAAATAATTAGTTTCAGAAGCTGTTAAATATAGAGGTGATCAAAGGCCACGTGCTGGTTTTCGGTAATTCCCGCCATGCAAAATGTTCCTGTGTGTTTCTTAGATGTGAGTCACTGTGTTTGCTGTGTTGTAAGTGTTGAAAAGTGGTGCTGTTTTGGTCTCAAATGAAGTCAATAGATTCATTCATTATGTTGTTGTCTTTGAGAAATCTGCTTCAGTTTTTTTTTTAATCATTTTGTAATCTCATCTCATAATGTGCGTTTTACGCTTTCATTTATTTTTTAATTTTTGGCGTTTTCATACTTTTTTTTTTGTTACTTGAAAAAAATTATTTAGTTTTGAGAGAGTTGATATTCACCTGGGTATCAATTCTTTCAAATTGAATAGAGGGTATACATACTACTTGTTTGTCAACAAGTTGATGTCAAAAAGGTGATGTCAACAAGTTGTCAACAAGTTTGAGAAACTAAGGTCATCCCATTCATGACATTTTTGAATACATGTTTACAAATTGTTAAAATTACTAGGCAAGTAGGTAAGCTGTCCACCTTCAAAGTGTCCAGATCAATGGTTTTGATATTTTCTATGTGTGTGTAGCCAGGATAATAAATCACCTGATAGGCACAAGAATAAGTTGCACTGTATTAAAACTGGGCATCGAACTCGACACAATCTTGTAGTACCACTAGGCTCAACCATTAAAGCGCCTGAAAAAAAAAAAACAGTAGCCCACAGAAATCACCCAGAAATGGAAGAATTAGGTATTAACTTCCCCATCTGGTTAATGAACAGAAAAACTAAATGAAGTGGGGGTTATACCATAAAATTTGTTGGACAGAATTTTGTATTTGATAGAATTATGCAGTCAGTACCTCATAAATATAAGAACAGCCAAGTGTTTAAACTATACCTATATAGCTGTCTATGTTTAATTCAGTGGTATTCAGATATGTCCGAATATTACTTGGCTCGGTCAGTATGCTGATAAGTTACAACCTCAACCCAACTTGCTTTCGAGGTAGAATTGATAAATACTTCAAAGCTCGTTGAAAGTAAAATCTCATAAAAAAAAGTAACTCATTAGTTTGGGTAAGTCAAGTATCTTTTCAAGTTGAAAGGTTGGAACTTTTCTTTTTCCATGTTTTTTTTAATACTGTGAAAAGTGTTTAGTCAAATCACGATCATTAATTACTGACTCAATTACATTCACTTGGTGAAAAAATGGGTAGTATGATTTAGTTTGATTAAGAAACCTTGTAGTGTATCTTAGTTAATTAGTTGAAAGCATACTTTTGAGTAAAGAATCTTTAAAGTTTTGCTGAAAGTGCTTACTAAACGAAGAAAAAACTGCTCAAAATAGGACACATCCTCTTTTGTATAAGGTTGTTGTACAGTTTATTCTAATATTTTGGCAAGTTTTTATCGCTGTCTATCATTGGTCTGTATAGCAGGATCTTGCTGTGAATCATGTGATCCAGTTGTCTTTGATTGGTCTGTATAGAAGGATCTTCGTGTGGATCATGTGATCCAGGTGTTCCATTCCTTGGACATTCGTGTCCTATTTAATTGGCCGACTTAAATTATAGGTTATCAAATGTTGCTTCCTTCGTTTTTCTTTATCGCAAAATCTCAGTTTTTTTTTACACTTTTTCTTTTGTCTGTTGAAGCTCATTAAACTACCGCATGCACACAGGCAATGCAAACACAAATTCTGTTGGAATGATTGGACGACCTTGTGCCTTTTGTTTTATAAAACAATATATGTTTTGTTTGTCATCATAAACAATATCCAGTTTATGAAACAATGCATTTATTGTTTGTCATCGTAAATAGTAGCTGTTTATGAAACAATATGTCATCGTAAACAATACCTCTTTGTATAACAACACATTTATCGTTTGTCATCGTAAACAAAACACCTAGTTTTATATTGTGGTTGTAAGGCTGATTGTCTCAATATAAAAGTTTGCTGTTGAACATTGAAATTATTACTACGTAAAGTCAACCGTGTACTTTGTTCTGATGTGTGCAAACAGTTCATCCAGTTGTGATCATTTTCAGGCGTAAGTATTCTGCTAGATAACTTAAAATTGGAGGAAGCAAACACATATTATTCTCTGTCTGTCACTGCTGCTGTTTTGTTAAATTTATATATTTTGTGGTTTTACCCTCATGGGTTTGGATTCTACCACTCAAATGTTATTTTTAATTGAATTACTGAAGATATCAGACTCTGATTTGCTGATTGTCTCGTTGGGATGATAAGATTAGTAAAACTTTCAACAAAAATTCAAATAGGATGGTACAAATGGCTTCCTAAGGATTTCTTTAATTATCTGGGTAAACACACCGGTTAGTAGTACGGAGCATTTGCTTAATAAAGTTTAATAGATATCATCAGTGGTCAAAAACCTTGAAAACTGTTACAAACTCTATATCCATTTTGAGTCAATGGGGGTTCATTTTGGAACCTCAACCCTGCCTGATTTTGGTCAGTTTTATGTTTGACGCACTCCAGGATGTATTGCTTTGTATTATAAAAGGCTTGTACCGTAGAAGGCAATGTGGGAGGGGGGGGGGGGGGGGCTTGGGGATTCAGTTATTAATTCCAATCTTACTCTGTCTCCTTGGAACAGATTTGTTACTGACTTTTAGTGACATGTCAAAATTGCTGTCAAGAAGGTGTCTCTGAATGCCAATGTCTGTGTTAAATGTAGAGTTCTTAAACCTTCTATTAAAGAGAAAAAGCTTAGAGATTGGGGAAGGTGAAATTGAACCATTGCTGTAGGCAAGATGTAAATATTGTCATAAAATAATGGGAACATTCATTTTGAAAAATGATACATTTTTTCAGTTTATCTGCTGAAATAAAAATCTAAAACATCTCCTACCATTTATTACCGTCAATTCTGTTGTCATAAAAAATTAGGTAAATAAAAGTGGGGAGTTCCCTGTGATTCCTCAATGTCTTCTGCTACAGCTTTAATGTAAACTTAAAATGTGATGTATATGCAATCAGAGGGGCTTTAAATTATAAACTGATAATCATGCTTTCGAAATCCCACAGCAACATTCTAGTGACACGTCGAGTATGAGCAGCGTGGCGGAGCCCCAGACGCCCGTCAGTCTCCATATCAACTCAGAAAACAACCGGGAGAACTTCAAGACCATTCGTCCGACCTCGTTGGTCACCAGGCAGGCCAAAGAGCACGAGAGCGCCCTCAAGGAGCAGATGACCGGGTACAAGAGGATGCGACGCACACACCAGAAGCAGCTCCTCCAGTTGGAGGAGAAGATGTCGTCGGACATGGTGGACCTGAAAGCCAAGCTGGACAAGGAGTACGAACTCTGCATCCAGACCAATGCCAAGGAACTGGAGAGGTTACTGCAGAAACGACAGGTTGAAACAGAGAAAAAGGTACTGTAACCACAATAAAAAATATTCCACATTGTTGCCGTCACGATTTAGAGCTGGATCCTCTTGATTAAGTTTTTAGGAAGTTTTTATGAAGTTTTATGAAGGATTATTTTAAAAATCTTTAAAGAGGAGTGGTGGTATAAGTTATTGTCAGTCTTTGCCTCGATATGTAATGAGATATTTGTAATGATCGACGACTGACCGACCATAACATGTTTTTATGATTATTATTTTCCCCGCTTCTACTGATAGATCTCATGGGCAATTCATTTGAAATTTTGTCACTGGATTCTACTGGGAATCGCTGGGAATTGTTTACAAAAGTTACTTAATTTTTGTTCCCTAAAATCGTTTCAGAGACAAATTGATGAGGCATTTTTTCCCCCCTTCTTTTGTTTGGCACATGAGACATCTAAGGTTCCATCTAAATGTCAATCACATTCTTGCAGTTAATATACAACCTTACATTGTTTCTGACATATTGTAAAATGCTCTCCAATCATAGCTACTACCGATCTGTAAACAAGCACAGGCGTGTCCGAAGTAGCATCAACTATCACGTTTATAAAGCTGTAGACGCTCAGTACTGACACACACTTGACTGGACAATAATATGTATTAACAGACTGTGCTTTAGAAGGTGGTAGTCGTACCCCTAGCCTTTCTAGTGTCTGACAGATGATTTACCTTACCATTCAGTTAAGCTTTAATTTGACCATGGCACCCTTGAACAAAAAAAATTAAAAGGTTTTTGCTTTAACATCACTTGGCATCCCACACAATGTGAAATCATAGCAAACCTCAAAGTTCCTCTGGCCAGGGGGCAGGATGTCCCCTTATGAATTCAGTTCTATTTGTTGGGATTGACTTTAGGCTACAGTCGTTAATGCTTTTTACCTTGCCATTTTTCATCCCCAAGTGTTTTCTGTAGTATTTTTCTATCGCTTTAGCAAGTTTTATGCTCTGTTCATGAAAAAGGTCTGTTAACAAAAACCTACCTTGAATAAGTTCCACCTAAAATACCTCACATTTCATGTCTTAAACTGAGCATGAAAATACAGGCACGTCAATAGTGTTGAAATGCTGTCGAGTGAATGCCCCCTGTTTTCCTGTTTCTTTCTCTCAAGAGCAGTATCTTGTTTTGAAAATATTAGCTCTGGTTAAATGCTGCCAGCCCCCTCCCCCCCCCCCCAAAAAAAATTTACTTCATTTCTCAAGCAGAAATACAACAGGGAAGGCGTGGAACAATATGTAAATAAACATCGAAGCTAAGCTAACAAACAATGATAGAAATGATTGAGATACCTGCTATGATAAAAAAAAAAAATGTTTTAAAGTTCAATTTGTGAGTGTTAAATCTTGAAACAATTTGTATAGAGAACAGGAAATATGAGGAAACAAAATAATGATGGTTGAACACTTTTGCCTTCATCCGTTATTGAATTGTCTGTTGAATTGCATTTCTTTGTTTTTTTACTGTACGGTGTATTTCCCTCTAGCAACTTTCAAACAAAGATTTTGGTTCCTACGAGGTTGTCTGACAGTGAAATTCATTTTCCTGAAATGGTGGGTTGGAAATGTGGGAGGGGGAGGGGGGGGGTTGGTGGTGGCAGTAGTTGTGTCATTCAGTATATTTCTTGTAATTATGGTATTAATTTTTGTAATTATTGTATTTTCATCATCCAGAACAAGCAGGATATGATGGAGGAGAAGAAGGAGAAGAAACTCTTGACGCAGTTGCACGACTCGGACCTGAAGAGTTTCCAGAGTAAACAGAGGAAAGATTATAAACATTTCAGGGACCAGAAAAAGAGAGTAAGTCACGTTACGAAAAGACTCTTGTTTCTTGGGTTAATTTTTTTTGTTTTTTTGTGCCAATGCACAAAATTGTTTCTTTTATTGCATACAACTGCCAATTTATGTTACTTAACCCAATTATCATATTGAAAAGTGCCTTGTTATTTACAACATTGAACTCATTTCCCCTTTTTATCATCACTACTTTTGCTTTGAAAGCTCTCCAAAAACAAAACACAAAACTTCAGGTCACTATTTGTTGATTTGGTAGAGAAAGCATTTCTCCAGTGTTCTGTCAACGTAAACTTAATACGTGCAATTACTTTCTTCTTTGTTCCACATTTTCATATAAAAATGGCAAGTTTGGGGGATTGTAAGGTCCCCAGTTCGAGTCACATCAAGATTAATGTATGTCGTCCAGTTACAGAGTTGTTGACAATTGACAATTCATAATCATGGGCGTTAAAATATGAATGTAAGAGACTGACTTCGGTCAGCTTGCGGCTTTGATAAGCCAATGAGGCTTCTTCGCGAGTTCCTGCATGCAGGAGGATCTAAAATACATACAAACATAAGATTTGAAAAGGATTCAATCAACCTTCCAAAAGTGCAAAGTTATTAAATTTTGCACTAGATTTCTTTTGCCCACATTTTTTTTTGACCAAGAATTAAACTGCAAATGGTAAAATTGATTGAAAGAATTTTTATCTAAAAGAAAAGTTTATGTATAAAACTAATCGTAAGCAACATGATTTTGAT
>KN883358.1:100059-116427 GCA_000934455.1 Apostichopus parvimensis | reverse complement strand
AACATACAAATAAGGATGAGGTTTTGCTGTAGGCAAAAATCCTGGCAACAGCTTGTACCTGCTCGTTTAGCATGTAACTACCTGTTATCGATATCACTTGATAAGTTGCGATAGGTTTATAACATAACAGATGTGAAACCCCGCTTAATTTTGACTGCTTCAAGGCTCTAACACATGTTCCTTTGTGTTATTCAGTCTTCGTCAATAAAGTTGTAGCATTTTTGAATGAAATAAACACTAATGAACACGGGATTAACTGTTTGTCAAAACTCTATCCATTGCAGCCGTGAGCTGTTGTGGTTTCTCTATTCTCCGAGGGTGCTCAACTCCTCATTGTACATAACACTACCCTAACTTTAATACTGTAGGTCACCACTGTATTGCACAGTGGATCTGTTGTATTATTGTAAATCACAAATACCTTTTCTGCAAGCCAAACTTTTCTCATTGAAAATATACAGCCCTCCTGAATGGAAGAATGACTATCATCAATAAGCAATATCAACAGAGCAAGGCTCCTTTGTCATAAGTAGAGCAGCCCTTATCATAAGTAGAGCAGCCCTCATGATCAGCAGAGCAGCCCAAGTCACAGGAGAGCAGCCCTCATTAGCAGAGCACTTCTTATCATCAACATAGCAGCCCTTGTCATGAGTAGATCAGCCCTTGTCATAAGTAGAGCAACCCTTGTCATAAGTAGAGCAGCCCTTGTCATAAGTAGAGCAGCCCTTGTCATGAGTACATCAGCCCTTGTCATAAGTAGAGCAGCCCTCATGATCAGCAGAGCAGCCCAACTCACAGGAGAGCAGCCCTCATTGGCAGAGCGCTTCTTATCATCAACACAGCAGCCCTTGTAATGAGTACATCAGTCCTTGTAATAAGTAGAGCAGCCCTTGTCAGAAGTAGAGCAGCCCTTGTCATAAGTAGAGCAGCCCTTGTCATAAGTAGAGCAGCCCTGTCATAAGTAGAGCAGCTCTTATCAACAGTAGAGCAGCCCAAGTCACAGGAGAGCAGCCCTCATTGGCAGAGCACTTTTTAACATCAACAGAGCAGCATTTGTTATAAGCAGAGCAGCCCTTGTCATGAGTACATCAGCTCTTGTTAGAAGTAGAGCAGCCCTTGTCATGAATACATCAGCCCTTGTCATAAGTAGAGCAGCCCTTGTCAGAAGTAGAGCAGCCTTACTTTTGGAAGAGCAGCCATCGTCATCCTGCCCATCCTCATCCATCGCCATGCATGGAATTCATTAACCTCTTGAATTCCGCAGCTTGCTCATCTTCAGTCAGTTTGCTTCTCTTACGGTTAGACACATCATCATCATCATAATATATATCATCATCATCGTCTTCCCCTTCCTCCTCCTCTTCCTCCTCCTCATCCTCTTCTTCCTCTTCACTTTCCAAAACCATATCCACTTTGACTGACGGGTTTCCTCCAGTATACATGTTGTAAAAGCTAGATGATGCTGCACTGAGGTGTTCCAGAGGAGCTTGGTTTATGGTATCATCATCCAGTTCTAAAGATGCCTCCTCTTCCTTCATATCCAGTAAAAAGAAAATAAAGTCATTGTAGTTTTTTTGTTTAGTTTTTAAACCATCAAAAATACAGTTACATTCATTGTGGTTGTTTAAGTAACAAACCAGAAAAGATTGAGGTAGAAAAGAATCATATTTAATTAATACTTGTCTCTCTGTTGCTTTTGTCTGATGTTACAAGTAATAATTAAATGGAATGGAAGGGGGACCAGTGATCCCAGTAAAACAATCCCTGCAAAACCAGTACTAAATGAAAGGGATCTGACAACCACTTCTTAGCTAGGGGTAGGGAACAGGACTTGTCTTCCTAAAGATTCTAGACATTAAGTTCTTTGTTCTTAAAAACTACAGAAAATCAATATTGTGATTCAGTCTAGCATTGTTTGGATCAATGATATAGACCTACATGTGTGACTGGAACATAACATGATGAAAACAAAGTTTCCATTTGCCTGGAAATCTTAGGTTGGATCCAAAATGAGCAATTGTTACACACTTTAAAAAGAACTGGATCGACATACCTCATTTTCCATACTCTCAGCAACATAGTCTTCAGATTTTTCCTCCATAATTGATGTTTCAAGGTAAATTTCTTCTTTCTGTGAGACAATAATATTCAATAATATACAATTAATTATTGCTTATGGTAACTATACATTAACATTCAACATAGGGCAAATATATGGAGATGGAGCAAGAGGTCTCATGCCGCGAAAGTGTCCATTAGCTATAGGTTGCATCCAAAAACCTGCCGTTTGTACTGAATGGCAGGTTTTTCCAGTTGGTTAACAGAGAGATCAGTCCCATCTTTTAGCAACTTAGTTGAGCTGCCTATCCGTCTATTAAATCACTATCAGACCAAGGCAGACATGGCAAGGTGTGAACAAATCAAGTCACCAGTCTGTTTGCAGGAGAGATAAAGTTTCAGTAAGTTGAGATCAAGAGAGCTGAAAAATGCAACCTATGGTTAATGGACTAATTCTCGTCATGTTAACTAGTCTACATTGAAGATTAAATCCTGTGCCTAGAGTACTTTAGCAGTGGTTTAGCAAACACTGTTGATAAAACTATTTGTGATCAAACCTTGGGAAGTGAAAAAAGAATGCATCCTGCTGAAAGTTTCATTATAACTTTGTGAATGCAAATTTAGAAACAGTTGCATGCTTGCAAGCAAGTTGAAATTCACAAACTTTAAAACGACTGGCTTACTGAAAGTAAACCCTGATTGTAAAAGTCTTGTCTGTCTTAATCATACTTCATATTTCAAATCAGTTTATTTCTCATATTTACATAACTCACTGACAAGAGTAGAACAACAAAGAATTACATATGATGGACACTAGAAAAAACAAGACTGTTCATCCAAGCTAGTGACTGAAACAAAAACAAACAAACAAACAAACAAACAAACAAACAGAAAGACAATGTCAAAGGAGAAAAGAGTAACATGTCAAGGTTAGTGAGCAGTTAGATTTAATATCTAGTACTCAGAAATGATAACTGATAATAAGAAAAGATTTGAGATTCTTTTGAAAAGAATGAAGTGAAGCGCTCGATCATACATCAGGTGAAAGGTTGTGCCAATTATTATAACAATAATGAAATAGAAGTAATTTACCATACACGTACAGTTTTATGATGTGTTACAGATTTCGAGTATCCTTTGAGATTTGAGTTAAATTCGGTGGTTTAATATCATTAGCCAGGACAATTGGTAACAAATCATGGCAGTATTTAAACACAATAACTCCCATACAATACATATGTGAATATCTTTGATTTTTAAAAGGTTGCAATACAAGTACACCTGATCAGTCGTATACCGTTTGGGTTTCTTTGTACTAAGCAGTTTAAGTTATTTATTTTGTATAGTCTGGAGGAGGATTTAGGACATTAGCACAGTCTTCCCCATAAACATCTACAGCATTAGAAAGCCTAGAATAAATAAACAACATGCCGCAAAAGTGTCCATTAGCTATAGGTTGCATCCAAAATATTTGTACTGAACAACAGGTTTTTTCCAGTTGGTTAGCTGAGTGATCAGTCCCATCTTTTCGCACCTTAGTTGAGCTGCCTATTCTGATGAGTTATGCAACTCATCACACAGCTAGTAGCCAAATCACTATCAGATCAAAGCAGACATGACAAGGTGTGAACAGTCTGTTTGCAGGAGAGATAAAGTTTCAGCAAGTTGAAGTTAAGAGAGCTGAAAAATGCAACCTACGGTTAATGGACTAATTCTCGTCATGAGTTATAAATCTGTATTGCAGAATCAATTGGGAGAATGTCACTGATGTGATAAATGAGGGATTTCGGTTACTCATTCAAATGCTGCCTCCACATTAAATCCTCGTCAATGCCAAACCTACTGTGTGTACTTCATGAAAGGTGATTAAAAATTGTTGGCCCTTCAAAGCAAAAACTCTCAGAACATGAAAAATCAATGCAACTTAATGATCAGTTTTCCCTAAAAAAAATGATTGGAAAAACAAATGGTAATGTACACATACTGTGGATAACCCTTAACTTGGCACATCTTTTTATGTATATGTAGCTTCACTGAGTGATAGACACTCTAGTTGGTCGTTTAATTTATTTTTAGTTGCAAATTTACAAATACAATGCCCTTAAAAATATGCCCAAAATTGCCACAGTGCAAGATGGAAACATCTTGAGACACTTTTGTGCATAATTTCACCCATTTATCTGACTTATACTGTTAACTTTAAGTCATCGCAAAATATGGGAGTTTTTCTTTGCATGAAGATTGTTGCACTGCTCATTGTTCTACTTCTCTAAGTTCTAGGCTAGGCCTAGGCTAGGCTCTTTTCATTTCTGGTAAAATCTGATCAAACCATCGAAAAAGCACGTAGTTAAGGGATACATTTAAACCAAATAGCAAAAACACCGAGATTGTTATTACAGCTGTCTTTTAAGAGTACATAAATGCCCTTTCTATCGCAAATTTACCGTACACCATCATTCATACCGTACTTTTTGCTACGACGTGGGGGTAAAAGTAGTTTCGTGGAATACCGCCCCACACATTGTTCTCAAGTGACTTAACTAGCCTAGGCAGCTCACAGTAAGAAAGTCATACCTTAAGATTGTTAAGTTGTTCTACGAGCTTCTTTTCAATGTCCATTAAAATTCTTTCTTTTTCCTTCAATATTTTCAAATATTTCTGTGCCGACATGATGTTTTGAAATTTTGTTGTGCATACGAGTTGACATAATGTATGTAGTTTTATACCAGTACATCCTCAAATTTCACCTTAGTCTACAACTAACAGTCGTTTGTAATATCATCTACGTTTAGGCAAAACTTTTGACCAATGCAATTGAAGCTTTTACATAAGGTAGTATGAACCAACACTGAACCATATATACAAAGGCCAACCTACAACTTGATCAATTTACTACCTACTACTAGTGATACAATCGAGTTGCAATTTGAAACGTTAGTCGTTACAACCATGATAGATATAGGCTAAACCGATAGATATTCCTATGATATGCAGATGTTAACAACTTATTCCCTAAGTTAGGCCAACCATACGGTATACTGTAGCCTAGCATAATTTTACCTAGGCCTAACGACTAACGTTAGTAATAGCATAGTTAACTTCGGCTACTTCTACTAGTAGTACTAGTAGTAGTAACGTTAGGCGGACTCCGGAAGTACATTGAATTTACCAATTGACTGAATGTTGCCCAGACATTGGTTAACAATAACAGTGTCAGTTCTCACAGGCTACTCTGTTCTCATACTCTAGCTTATTTAATTAGGCCTAGGCTAGGGTCAGCCTAAGCTACGATTATATTTAGGCTACGCTTAATTTAAAATAGGCATAGGTTCAGAGAAGCAATGTCAACCCTCACATTGGGCCTACTTCGATAGCCTAATTGTAGTCATACACATATGCCCAAGTTAGGCCTTACATTATATGCAAGGCCAAACATAATGGCATATAACATCAAATGATAAATAGGCTAGCATAGCCTTATTACATTATTCATTAACAATAGAAAGTAGCCTTAACTACTAGTATCACAAAAAACAGACATCCTAATTAGCCTAGCCTAATGTTAAGAAGATATAAGAGCTTAGGTATTAAACCTAAGTGACAGTAGCAATTTCAATTTTCACAAATCAAAAACTAAGCATCAGGCCAAAACTTACTTCCAATGACCCATTGCCATCCACAAAATATTTTTGTGACTGGCTGGAAATTCACCATATTTTCTTTCCCAAATTTTTAATATTGCCACCTTGTTTAAAGAATTAGCCAAGACCTACTTTGAACCTAGGTTTTTTCCAAGTTTCTGATAATAGTGGTCAGTGTTGTGAATATAGACACCACATTTTGCAAATTATGTAATGGCAAATAAATTGTTGCAAATAGAGTGAAATATTTCATTGTGATACTTTTGAGGGATATATCTCTTGCTAATTGGGCTATTCCTTGGCAAGAAAGTATTAATTTCCCAAACTTTGACTTTCACCTTTCATTTAAATTACATTGAAGAGGTCAAGTATGCCTTTGTACACTATTTGAGAGTGTTTATAGTATCCATTGCAGCTGGTAAAAAATGGCAGTAGAATGCTGAAGAAGGAACATATTATCTTACAAAAAAAAGAAATGTCATACTTGGCTATTGGTACTGCTACTATTTTAGGATTATTGCATTGAATAGTTTTACATCAAAGTTGTTAATATATCAATATTGCTTATAACTATTGTAGCTTTACAATTGTCAGATGATGAATTTCAGTGAAGAACAGCATCTAGAGGAATTGGTCCCACTCTATGAAGGTATGTACTTTTACAGAAAACTTCATAATTTCTTACAAACTAGTGTAATAATTACATATATACGTTTTTAGTATTTAATGAGACTCTGACATTGAACTACAGTAATTATAATGCTGTTTCATAACTAAGAGGTTTATTTCACGCATAACGATATCACACCTTGATGAATGTTTTGCTTGATGCTTGCAATGCAATGCACTACAATATAATCTGTTCATAAATTGACCTGTTTTAATACGTGGTAGTCTTGGTAATTAATATTATGTTTCTGTGGACCTGTGATCAGTCAATGATTCGCTCAATATGCAATGTGGCTCCCCAACAGGAGTTTATAATCTGGATACATAAAGAATGTTTTGTAGGACATACAAACAGCTGATATCATAATTTGCAGTGTTATTTTCATAAATACATGGAACTCAAAATTCATCTGACTGATACATTTATATCTTTGTTTTCTTTTTTTTGCAGAAGCCTTTATTTGGTAAGTTATTATCCATGTAAATAGCCAGATTACAAGTTAAAGGTTACTCTGATTGCTAGATATTAATGCAAAATGATATCTCATTCCTTGAAGTGGAGTGCGTTGAAATAAGGATTCCGATTGTAAAACTCTTGCTCTTAGCCTTCATTTCAAACTTTGCATCAATGGATTATAAAATATATACAGCAATTCTTAATTATTTTGTTGTTTAAGATTGAAATAACACCCTATTAAATTTTCAATTACTTGATTATAAATTAACAATAAAATTCACATACTATTAAAATGATGTTCACTATTACTATATACATAAGGTTAAATGCAGCAGCCACAGAATGTGTCAAAACCAGAAATGTTGATCTGGAGTTGATGATAGAGGGCTGTCAACACACTGCTCAAATGGTCTCTGATATCATCCAAAGAGATCCTTGCCCAATCAGACAGGTGAGTTAAAGGGAGTGAAGACTCGCTCAAAAAGAAACGTCTAATGCCGGTAATCTGACCTAGTTTTGAATTAGGTGTAACAGAAGTGTTAGACACAACCATCAATCCCAGAAAATACACACATAGCTTGCTACCGTCGGTAATTAGACACTAGTGTACAGTCACTACATACAGCTACGGTCAATACCCACAACACAGTATACATAGCAGTGTGGACATCTCAGGTCTAGATAAAAGATAACAAGGTATCACGTTTCATTACTGTCTGCATTTTGTAGCGACAACAAGAAAACTTCACTTGCAAGCAACGGAAAGTTAACTTTTTCAGAGCGAGGAACGCGGTTTGGGGCAAGTCTTCAATGCCTTTAATGAAGCAGAAATTATTCACTGTTCTAATTTTGGTTAACAATTTTAAGGTTACTGTTCATTAAGAAAGTACAAAAAGAGAACAAAAAGTTAATATCATCCTCTAGTTTTCTCAGACATTTAGTCTGCTTAATATTACAGAATCAAAGTTTCTTCATCGCTGTCCTAGATCATACATTACAAATGAAGCCTGCACAGCTTGACATATGTAAAATTTGCCCATTAAAGATTCTGCAGCTGGGAAGAAATTATTTTTCATCCTTTGAAGCTTAGTAAAATTTGCTCGCTGCGGTGATGCAACTAAATATTAATAATGTAATGCTAATTAACAGTGACTATATTGATATTAAGGGAATCTCCTGGAAAAGGATAATCTCTAATTACTAATTTCACTAATTAAGAATTATAGCCTTCAGAATTATACTTAAGAATTATTTTAATATATGTTTCCCTAGTTAAGAATTGAACTTGTTAGGACATTTACTGCTTGGTTATCCTGCTACTAAAAAATCCATTCTATTAGTTGGTAATTTATCTATTCAATGTTAAGAACTGCTACTGCTTTTTTCTCCCTCTATTGTTCTATTGTGTAATTTAGCTGCCTCTTCATCTGTCTCTTGTTAATGTGTCCTCAGTCTGTTGTTTATTTCAGTTACCCTCTGATGAAGGTCCAGCTAGAATAAAAAACCAGGGTCTCTAACTGTTAAATATTTCCTACACAGAACTCTTTTGCAGAAGATATGCAGTTTATGAATAGTTCTTTTTTCTTTTCTTTCTTTACATTCTACCCTCCTCTCTTTTCTTATTACATTCAGCAAGCACTGGAACAGCTAAAACTGACCCTAGAGAACCACCTAAAGGTATTGAGGACAAAGAAGTTACAACTTGACTCTGGGCTACCATCGCTACACAACCTCCAAGCGTCAGGAAAGAGTAAGAATCCAAATTAACAGGACATGTTGAACAAATCAAAATGGGGCTCTTTTCACGGTTTAAAAAAGGACATCTTTATTCTCTCAGGAAATAATATATAGGTAGCATTGGTCTTAATTTGTTTTAAAATCAGCAGATTTCAATTTTATGTGGAGAATAAAGTACCCCTTTTGTGATTGTTCGATAGTTAACTTCACAGTAGTGCCAAAGAACAGAATTAAACCTCAGATATTGGTATATCTTGTTGATCATGAATGCACAATGCAGCTTAAATCTTCATTGTTTTACAGTTGAAATTAATTGCATCAGCTATGTTTCCCATTTAAAATTGGACTTATTTGCCTAGAAGTTTCATTTCAAAAAAGACAGTAAAAGCTTAATGTTTTCACATTATTTGCCCTTTAATTGATATAAAAAAGTGTCTATGTAGCAAAATGTTCAGAATCAAATAGAAAAAAGAACAAAAAGAAATCCCAACGAAGCAGGTTCATTTCGTCAAAATTTAAAAAAAGGTTTGAGTATGTCAGATTGATCATTTGCAATATTATTTTACTGAATGCAAACTACAGTAGCAGGTTTTTTTTTATATTAATATATTCACTAATTAGCACCCCCAATCCCAGAAGTAATTTTTTAATTGGTTGTATCTTCCCATATTCGTTTTTGGTCAGGTAACAGTGATGAAGACAAAAGAGCGAATGGACGACATCTGGCCATCGAAGAAACCATCCTCAAACCTGGTAATGTCTCTTTCAAGGACATTGCTGGATTGACTGAAGCCAAACAACTTCTCATGGAAGCCATCGTCATGCCATTGCAATATCCACAACTCTTTACAGGTTTGTCTATATCCTGTGCATGATTCCAGTCATTGAAAATAACATAAGTAATTACCCACTCCCTTACCCCATCTTCCCCTCCCCTCCTCATCCAATCGATTTATGTATTTACAACATAGCTACTTAGAAATGAGCTCAATAAAACACAAGTATTATTGTCAACTTTCGTAAAAGAAATTTTAAGAAATTGCCCCAAATTTTGGTTATGAACTGAATATTTTGCCCATACTGTGTATATTAAACTAATTTTGTTACCTGGAAATAGTCCTCCTCAGTGTTCCCTAAGACTGCTGGAAAGTCACATCCATGTTTCAAAGTTTCTTACCAAGTTTGTTACTGTCAGGGGCATTTGCAATAAAGGGGGGGGGGTGGGGGTTCCCTCCATCTCCATCATCAGTTGAGGAAAAACCTTCAGTTGGGGCATTTTTCAATATTCCAGTATTAATTAGCAAAACCTTTAGATCTAATTATAGACCTTATTTATGGTCTAGATATGCTTCAGAATGCAGCATTTGACATCTAAGCTTTCAATTTATTTCTGTGGAAGGACCCACCCCCTTCCCTCTACATAATCCCTCATAAAGGGTCATGCCCCTATCAAAATTGGCCAGGGAAATTTGGAACTTGCTTTGTCTAAACACAATTACATAACTTTAAACACGATTTACCAGACTTTCTTGAAATAGAATTTTTAAGGACAAAAAGTGGGCATGAAATAAAAATGATCCTTTTAATATGAAGTATTGATATCATGTAGTATGCATGAGATTTTCCAATCATTTAATATTTTTAGGAGGTAGGAAACCTTGGAGGAGAATCTTACTCTACGGACCCCCTGGCACAGGAAAGTCTCGGCTTGCACAAGCTGTTTCTTCAGAGATCTCGTCCACATTTTACAGCGTGTCCAGCTCTGACCTGATCTCCTCTTGGGTCGGTGAAAGTGAAAAGTGAGTCATTTCTTTTCGTCTTGTTCTCCAGTTCCTTAGAAGATCATGTGTCCGTCCTTCATTAATCCCACCTCAAAAGTAGTTGAGGGTAGCGTTTTTACAAGAGCAGACACTAAATTAAAGCCTTTGTTTTCAGCATCATATATGAAGTGCAAACTTCCTTTTAACAATGAAATTGCGGGATCCAATCTGTGCAGATTGTGAAGAAAATACTAATCATTTGTAAAACTTCATAATTAGCATTTTAACCGAAGACCACTTCTAATCTGTTACATTTCATTGATGTCCTTAACACTGAATCAATATTGAGTGCTGCCATCTGTTGGTTGCTTTGGTCAGATTTAGCATATCACTTTAATCTCCCAATATTTTTCCTCCGCAGGTTAATTAAGGAGCTCTTCAAACATGCCATGTCCAAAGTAGGCAGATCAGTAGGTATTCTCTCGACTGAGAGATTTGATACATTTACTCTTTGGTTGTCAAAGCTTGTAATTACCGAATTTGAGAATAAAGAAAGCTTTTTCGTCAGTATGAGAAATTAGGACTTTGCTATCTCAAATGTGTCGTGTTTAGTGTGGCTGGTGATATAACATTTTTTAGTTCAACTTCACGAAACAACTTGGGCCTGACTGGTTGTTGGTTGGGCTGTTTTGACATATATATTGTGTTAAAGCAACGTTTTGTATACGGTCTTTTCCAAATTGTTATATATGATACTAATAATCCCAACCGCAGTGCATTTCATTGGCCTCACGTATCACAATATGTTTCAAATAATTAATACAATGGAAGAAAAAACATTTTCATAATTTCTTGGAAAAAATAATTTAACTATTTCAGTTTATGTGACAATACTATTAGATTGGAAAGGAGTCAAAAGTTATTCCGCAATTAAAAGTGCATTTGGAGAAGAAAAATCTAGTAGAATAGGTCAAAATGGGCTATACCAAACACAAAAAGGTACTTGAAAGGAAATGATCGTTTTTCCATCCGTTTTCACATTTTATAATGTTGATGCAGACCAGTGGCATCACCAGACATTTTCATTTTTGGGGGGCACAGCACTAAATTAGGGTGCCACAATGTTTATTACTGTGACTTTGTTAGTGAGAAAAAACAATTGGTTATTGTGATGGTCGGTGGAAGGAAGTTTTTACTGATGAAAATACTACGCTTTTTCCTTTGTAAAAAAAATTTTTGTTTGAGTATTTTTTTTTTAACATTACAAATCGCACCTGGGGGGGGCGATATTTTTGGGGAGGGCACATGCCCCCTCAGGCCACCCCTTGGGGATGCCACTGATGCAGACCAAAGTGAAGTTTTCCTGGTGTACTTTGTTGCTAGGTGATATTCATTGACGAGATAGACAGTATCTGTCGATGTCGTAGTTCAAGAGAAGAGGAGCACACCAGACGAATAAAGACAGAACTGTTGAGACAGATGGAAGGTGCGGACAATCTGTCTGGCTTGGAGAAATTGTTTCTGATGTGTGCCACCAACAGACCCTGGGAGTTGGATTCTGCATTCCTTAGAAGATTTCAGAAAAGGATCTATATACCTTTGCCAGACAAGTAAGTGTTCGTATGATTGTGCTCTTTGGTTCTTGTCAAAGATGAATGATGAAAAATAAAAAGATGAAAATTAAAAAAGACAAAGTATAAAGAAGTAATTGATTTACACTGTGAGGTACAGAGCGTATGAACCTAATATGTCAATTTCTTTATTTCTTTTATCCCTATCATTCCACCGCCCTCCCTCCACCCACCCGAGCCAGATCAAGCTTACCTAGCATGTTGCAAAGAGAGAAGCATCTGTTGATTGTTTTATAATTAAGTGTAAGAATGCATTGGTCAGCCTGTCATGTGTGTGAACAACTGTGTGAAAACAGACTTCTACACAAAATCTAAGCTACACACACATACTCTACAAAATTGTCATAAACGTGCCAGAGATACCTTTTTTATTTGTTTAAATGTTGAAGCATAACCAGCAAATTTACTGTCAAAATAGAGTCTCGTTAATTTAACGCTACCCTAAGGGACAATATTATAACACATGAATTTTCAACTGGACACTTATTTCTGAAAAGTGCTACAATTGTGACAAAAATGCAGCATTCCCTACCAGCAATTCGTTGACACTTTTAATTTGAGATATCTATGGTATTATGATGATACCCATATGGTTATGAAAACTATTGTGTTCATGTGTTTTCACTCAGGCAAAGACTAAACCAGGCTGTCACCATCCCCTCTTTGCTTCCCTTAATAATAATCCTTTTCATCCTGGTCATACTTGTATGTAGTCAGCTGAGAATCTCAGATATACTGTAATTTACATCAATGTGTTCCACAGCCAGAAAGCAGAAATGTATTAAGCTTTCTTACTCAGTTTATCATTTAATAACCAATGTTGAAAAACCAACCAAAGCCCCGCAACAGCTGGAGATTTGCTGACATTAGAATTATGAGCAACCATATTTGACCATTGGCCAGCCTAGTTACATGAGCAAGAGATAAGGATATTCTCATAACATGAACTTAAACCGTCCTTGATTTTTGATACATTTGTGTTGACACAAAGTGACATCACAAGACCTCCATGTCTCAAATTAATGTTTAACAGTGCTTTTCTTTTCTGAAATGATGGAAATGTCCAGTAATTGTTTCCGAAACTATTTCCAGAGAATATGGGCATTCAAAGTTTTCTCTTAAGGAATCTGTTTGTTTTCTTTCCAGGAATGCAAGGAAAGCATTGTTTAAAATTCACTCCGCTATGAGTGATGTTCAGTTAACAGGACAAGAATTGGATGATTTTGCTGGACAGACCGAAGGCTACTCTGGCAGTGACATATCAAATGTTATACTCTCTGCATTGTTTGAACCAATTCATGACATGCAGAAGGCTACGCATTGGAAGGAACTGCCGGGTGAGCACGTTTAAGTCCCAAATAATGTTTTGAAGCCTTTTTTTTTCCGCATGAATTGTCTTCCCTAATGCTACAAATTCTTTTCTGCTTTAAAGGCATTGAAGACTCGCCCCAAACCGCGTGCGGCCATCTGAAAAGTTAACTTTCCGTTTGTTTGAGTCGCTACAAAATGCAGACAGTAATGAAACGTGTTACCTTGTTATCTTTAGCTGGACCTGAGATGTCCATCGCTGCTATGTACACTGTGCTGTGGGTATTGACCGCAGCTGTAATTACTGACTGTAGTACACTAGTGTATAATTACCGACGGTAGCAAGCTGTGTGTGTATTTTCTGGGATCGATGGTGGTGTCTAACATACCTGTTACACCTCATTCGAAACTAGGTCAGATTACCGGCATTAGACGTTTCTTTTTGCGCGAGTCTTCACACCCTTTAATATTGATTTCCCAGATTAATCTTAAGCAGACAGTTGTTCATTGACAGTTGTTGTTTATCTCATAAAATGCAGTGTTTTGTATCTCTTTGATTCGTTGTTATACAGAAGTTGTGCTTACTTGACAAACAAACATGGTATAGCACTTGGTATTTCTTAAACAAGAAGAACACACATCATTTACAACACATCTAGCATTCTCTTTTGTTTAGTTTTAATTAATATAGAAATTTTTTTTGGGGGGTATTGTGATCACCATTTCACATTAGATATGTTAATTGTATGTATGTGGGGACGAGGGAGAGGGGGTGGGGGGGGGTTGGGTGTGGGTAGGGTAAATTGCTTAGATCTGAAGCTGGACAACTCAATCTCTCCCAGCTTCAATCTATATTTTCTCTTTAATTAATTAATTCATTAATTAACAGTTCTTATATAGCGCAACTTACAATAAAGTCTCGCCGCGCTGTACCTTATTGGCATTCAACCTTTCCCCCTCTGTAGACCAGATGTATACACCATGTTTATCTCAGGAGAGTGGAAGTATAGAGGGTGTTCTCTCAGATTTTCCTCAAGAGAAGGTGAAACCTCGGAATGTGACCGTCAGGGATCTTCTGCGATCACTGGAGTCTTGCCAGAAGACAGTCAGCCAGGAGGAACTCCACCAGTTTCAAGAGTTTACCAGGCAGATGGGACAGAGTGGTCGTTAGGCGGAATTCCAAATTTTAAAAGACTTATCCTTTATTAGTTATCTTTACCACAGGGGCATCAGAAGCTATTTGGGATTGGTACGGCAGATCAGAGTGTGGCCATCTATCATAATTATCGGGGGGACGTTTGGTAGGTCAAACTACCATCATGGCTGGCGCGTAGCGTAATGGAGAAAATTTTGAAAAAATGCCTCCCAGATTGCAGGAAATGGCACTTCCCGAGCTTGAAAACAAGACCCCTGCCATGCCAGAGTAGTCACATTTAGCCTACTTGCCATCATCATTATTGAAAATTATTGAAAAATATACCTCCCAGATTGCATGAAATAGCAGTTCACATGTGTCATATGAAAAAAACAAGATTTCAAGGGTAACAAGATTTAATTTACATATCAGAGAAGGTCCCAAACTGGTGCAATCGATGTTCATTACCTCGAACAAATTCATTCCCAATATCATTGAAGTATGTTTCATTTTGGTTCTTTATTTTTTGCCATTTTTTTTTCTTAGTCCTACTTTTTTTCTTTTCTTTTTTGCGCCGTGAATATTGGTCCGGCGTACCGGCTCCGACGCCCCTGTACCAGCTGTGACAAAGTTGGACAGAAAAGATTGGACTGTATTCAATTTCATTTAGATTGGTTGAACTCCATTTTAAATGTTTAAAATGATGGCTATAGCATATATCCACATCTTGATCATCAAGATGAGATTGAAGGACAGGTTTGAAAAAATTATTGATTAGGCCTTCATTCTTCTGTCCTTACTATTGCTACTTAAACAACGAGACATGAAAAACTTCAAAAATGAGACCAGGAAATTTATGTTGGTATAACAAAGGGCCTGTGTAACTTACCATATCATTTGATAAATTAAGTTGAGTTGAATTTTTTTTGGTTTATTGTCTTCCACAGTTACGACAGGATCAGATAAATAGGAGGTTACAAATTTCATTGATTTTGATATATGTGCAAGTTTTAATATGTCTAACTTACAGTTCACATTACCTGTCAGTTAAATGTTGTACAATATATAAATTACTGTTGAATACCTACGAAGAAGGATAGCAGGCTTTTGTGCATGTCAACGAGAAGCTACAAGAAATGAACTGGAAATAAAAATGGTGAAATAGGAGCACCTTTCCACAAGGGACTCCAACAAAGCTTAGAGATTAAGGGTCCAGGAGTCAGATTCACGTTCAGTTGTGTTGAAATTGCTGCCTAAAGCAACACCAAGTCCACATGAAAATCATTGGTAAATATCAGGGACCATTTTGGGGTACCATCAACCCCCCCCCCCCGGTGTGTCAGGGGTCCTACACTGAAGGCTCTCCAATTTTTGGTTTCTTGAAAGGGAAAACTATGGAGTCACTTTTATTGACCTTGCAAAATTGTGAGGGGGACCATGGATTGCAAAGTCAGCAATGACTATAACGCAGATCACAAAGTCTGTAATTGCTATTACGGTTAGATTTGTCCAACACTGCAACATACAGAAACGCTGTACTCAAAGCCTAAGACTTTGTTGTTTGGGCGCCGTCATTTCTCAGAAGGCTGCTATTACTATGTAGGTTCTGCACTGTTTGTCAATGTTAGCAAACACATTCAACAGGTAGAAAAAAGTTATCAAAGGAAATATTAAAATTGAACTTGGTAATAATAAATTAGTAACTATTGATAATATAATGTAATAACATGTCTTAAATGCAGTGGCGTAGGAAGGTACTTTTGAGTGGGGGGGCTGAAGACTGATGGCCGGCCTGGGGGAGGGGTCTTTGGATTTTTTTTGCATTTCGAGGTGGCCTCAGATGCAATTTGGTGCAATATAGCACACTTCAACACCCATTTTGTAAATAATTTTTGCATTTTCACCTGGCCTTAGATGCAATTTGGTGCTCCAAATGAGATTTTTTTCTCATTTGGAAATGAAAAAGGGGTTT
>KN883358.1:81746-96488 GCA_000934455.1 Apostichopus parvimensis | reverse complement strand
TTTTTTTTTGGTGACGGCCAATAGGGGGGGCGCGCGCCTGTTGCGCCCCCCCCCCTGGATACGCCCCTGCTGTCGTAATATGAATAATGGACTACCATCATGTAAGTTTGATCCAAAGTTGAGAAAACTGGGAAGTATTGATGTCATAAAGATATTTTGTATCAATGGTTCTGTCTTCGAAACTGATTTTTGGTTTCGATGATAATCGTAACCTATGCAGTCATGCGGCTGGATTGACAAGTGGTGTAGTTTGGGGTGAATTGTACCTGTGTATCGTATACCAAATGGTTCAACAATTTTTCGCTAAGATCGTGGCTTTCCTGCACTCTGAACGCAATTGGGGTCTATAGTTTTTCGTTGGTCCAAACTAAGATCATAATCGTTGATTCAGTGATATATACGATCAAAAGGACAAAAAAAGGTGAAAATCATCAGTAAGATATGTTCGATGAATAATACAGTGTGATTTTTAGTTTAACTCGCTAGACCTAGACCTCTTTATATCCATATGTTGAAATTTTGGCCAAATTGTTAAAAACTCCTTTCGGATAAATGAAAGATAGAATATGAATAAACTTGAAAGGAAATTTAGTTACCACGCTTAAGCAATTCGATCCACTGGACTCTTTCGTTTCTTTTCTTTAGTGATTCAATTTTGAGCAGCGGGGTATCCTCTCCATTGCAAGCCCCCTTCCCCTTCTCCGGTGCGGCTGTCTTTCGTAAAGTTAAAGGGAGTGAAGACTCGCGCACAAAGAAACGTCTGATGCCGGTAATCTGAACTAGTTTCGAATGAGGTGTAACAGAAGTGTTAGACACCACCATCGATCCCAGAAAATACACACACAGCTTGCTACCGTCGGTAATTAGACACTAGCGCACAGTCAATACATAAAGATACGGTCAATACCCACAACACAGTGTACATATAGCAGCGATGGACATCTCAGGTCTAGATAAAAGATAACAATGTATCACGTTTCATTCCTGTCTGCATTCTGTAGCGACACAAAAAAAAACTTCACTTGCAAGCAACGGAAAGTTAACTTTTTCAGACGGCGGCACGCAGTTTGGGGCGAGTCTTAAAATGCCTTTAATGGTCTCCAACAAATTCAAATTATAAATGTTGTGCCTAAATTTCATCCTTACTTACCTGCACATAACTAATGCACTATCATGTAGGCCTACCGTGCAACTGGTTCATATATACTGTATTCTGACAGCTCTAATGAATACTGCCCCCTATACCTTCTGAAGATTGTAGAATTTCTGTATTTTATCTGTCATGTGCTCAGGACCCTCAGAATTACACCTGTTAGTGGGGACAAACATGTGTAACAGCCCCAACCAGGATCTCTTTAAGCCAATCAAGACGGGTTATATGCACAAACTTGGTGGACAAGGAATGCTGAAAAACTGGAAGAAGAGGTGGTTTGTCCTCAAACATGATGGCTGCCTCTACTACTACAAGACACAGGAGGTATGTATTCCCCCCACATTCCCCTCTACTTTACCCCCTCCACCTTTCCCCCTTTTCCGACCTCCTTTTCCACCCCCTCCCTTCCCACTCCAACTTCTCCTAAGAAGAAAGGATTCTTATATCATTGATTTTCAGTTTACTTATGCTCTTTGTATGAGTGGTGAAAGCGACCTGATTACAATGACATGTACAGACATCACATAAAATATCAAGTGATAGACTACAGGCAAGAATAAAAAAACAAAGAAAATAACACCACCTATGGCGATACCACGGCCTATAACACAGACAGATTTAAACACCAGACAAAACTTGAAAATGACCTCAAAATTTGCACTAAAACTTTTGACCCAAACTTGCATAATACTTACGAGGGTAAGTTGGAATTTGGTATGTCATCATCCAATTCCATATTGCACAGAATGAATATCCCATTATGAAGGGGAATTACCCAAGGAAATTTTTTATTGTGTTTCTGAGGTGTAGGACATTATATCCAGGAACTATTAGAAGGGCATTTCTGGTGCGTGGGCAGTAATAAGAAGGAAGGGAAGTAATGGTAAAATGCATTTGTAGGTGGTGTTAGTCTGAATAGAACATCAAAGCAGACACAATTCAATGTAACATTATAAGTCTATATAATATAAGTGCCATGAACTACTTCCCCAATCAGCTAGATTTAGCAGATTTAAACAGATCTAATGGTCATTCTGGCACAAGTCGGAAGACTTGAAACATGACATCATCGAGTCACAAGTGCTTCACGTTTTTTGTGTCCGTATTCTCCTATTTGTTAGTACAATGGTTATTTTCTGTCACTAAGGTGGGACGTGGGTTTTGCAAATGCTGAATCTAATAAATTGAAGCTAACCACTGTAATGGGGTCACTGCTTTTTAGTGTCAATAATTATAAACGTATCTTACTTTAGCGAAAGAGAAAGTAAAAGGTCTCTGATCATAGTGGCACTACGACATCACAGAAATACAAAATAACACCCTTCAGACGTGACTTCTAAACTAGGGTATCTCCTATAAAAACAGAGCAACATTCCTCGTTAACTGTTTGGGGGCAATTTTGCTTCGCAAAGATCATCTCTGTCATATTTTAGCTAAAAGATGATTTTTTTTCTTTCTTCTCTTTTCCTTGTAACATAAACAACTCATGATCATATGACGAATGATTTCGACTTTCTAACATTCAACTTTAATTGTTAATTGATTTGTAATTTGATGAAGTGTTTGAAATCTGGCCTTTTTGTCCAATCTGGAGAATGTCGGACTTGCCACCAGAAAGAAGACTGTAGTTTGACCCTTTTGCCTTGTGCTAGAGTTCTCGCTGCTTTCTGGGTCGTATAGAAGGAAACGGCAGCATGATCCCCGATTATTCAGTGTGACGGGCACTGTGTCCGTCCAGGAACCCAGTGGTTGTGGGGCAAACATCTCCCTACCCCCCTCCCCCATCCAGGCAGGAAATAAATCTCGATGATGAAAGATGAAGTGGTTGGTAGAGCAGAGGATTTGTATTCCGAGGGTCATAACTGGTTCAAATCCCGTTTTCATAAATTTACTTCGATTCCTGACCTACCTGTCTCCTCATAACATTTGCACTCTTTGCCATGTCTAGAGTGAACTGGTAAGTTCCATTTATGCTCTAGGCCCTCAGTGACCCTTCCTTCTTATCCTACTACTCAAAGTGCCTATTAACATTGTCTTCCCAATTCGAATCAATGTACGCAGTAACCATTTAGACACCGGGTGTTGTTCACTTCATTATCATTTGTCTGCTCTGTCACCATTTGAGTTCTGCTAAAATGGAAGGTGTTGTTTGTGTGTAAAACAATTTAGTGACTAAAGTGAAGAAGTACTATGATTGATAGAGATTTGTTTCATATTTTAATTTTTCAGGATGTGGATCCTTTAGGTGCAGTTGTCTTGACCAACTACACCCTCGTGAGGGCCAGGGATGCTGGTAAATCGCACTCATTCAAAATCACCAAATACAAAGCACGGACATATTACTTCTACACAGAAAATGAATCTGAAATGAGCAGGTACGTTTTTGTTTCTATTTTGTTTATAATTTTGTTTATAATTTTTTTTTACTTTTTGAAATATACTTTTTATTTATATTTTAACAGTAAAAAGATGATTTGAGGCTCAAAATTAAATTTTGATATGTTATAGAATGTTAAAACTCACTTCTATCAGTGCAGGTTGCATTTCTATAACACTTTTAAGTTTGAGAAATGACCCTTTAAACTGCTAAGGTTCACCAATTAAAGCCGCCTCATTATGTATTCCATTATGAATTACACAAACATATTGTACCCTAACCCTACATTCCTTTTCTCGTAGCATTTGTGTATAAGTCAATCATAATCATACAATCATGACGATATACTTGTTTCAGTGACAAACTTTTGGGCTCATTCCAAAAAAAAGATCGTTTAGATTGATTGCATCATAATGAGTCTTTGGATCAGTCATTCGATGAGAGTCCATCGCCAGTAGTTCTGTCCCAAACAGATTAGGGGGGAGAAGGTCTTTCTAGTTGATCTTTAATATTAGACTTGGTGTGGGCACTCTGAAAAAGAAATTCCAATGCAAAGTTTATTGGTGATGGTGGGTCACTGTGTCTCCCTCAAATAGCTGTTTGTGAAGTAAAGGTTATTGGTGGTAGGTTGGGTAGGGTTAAGATCAGCAGGTGCATCATCACTGTATGGTACTTGCTCTACTTGACACACTAACCTATTTCTTCACCGTTTCATAAGCGTCTATATATTTCTTCCAGTTGGGCCAAGGCCATAACGGAAGCTGCCCAGAAGAAGACCAACGCTGATGTCTGGCTGGATATAAGTACTCACAATGTAGGCCTTCCCGCCTACTCCATCAAAAATCCAGACTGCCGAGGGGTCCTGACGAAACAGGGCAACGTTCATAAAAATTGGAAGAAGAGATACTGTGTACTTAAAGATGCCTGTCTGTACTATTATAAAGATGTGAAGCAACCACAGGCGTTGGGTGAGTAGACGTGTTTATAAGATGAGCAAAAAGGAGTTGGTTGTATTTACTTCGCTCCTCGCTTACCTGTCTCCTCACAACCTTAGCACCTCATTCTACCGTGTCTAGTATGCCCTGGTAATCTTTTAACCCTCAACGACCGGCTCCTCGGGTCGTTGCCCCTCCTTCTCATTCTCCGAGACAGGTAAGCTCGTCACTTGTAAATATCTAAACCAGTAAGTTTTATGATGATTGTCGGAAGGAGGGGGGGGGCGGGCCGCATCAACCACACTTATCAGGAGGTCTTACTGGTAACGCACATGACATCGGGCCTGCTTGCAGGGGAAACAGGGGCAAACTTGCCCCCTCTTGAAAGTCTTGTGAGAAACCACAAAAAGTGCTCCATTTTTGTGAATGAAAATTAACTTCTTTATATTTATAAACAAAAAGTGCTCATCGTTGGGAAATTGAGAAAACATCATTCAAAAGGGTCCTTAATTTTTGCTGAAAAATTCTGAAAGTAATTGTAACTAAGAAGTGAGCTTTCTGTCCATATTTTTACCCCAACGTAACAAACTTGTCAACATATTTTTCGAAGCGAGAGAAATATGAAAACTGCAATTTGTGTTGTGTTCCAAAGAGAGAAAAAAAATCTGTCAACGGACTGCTTATCTACTGGAAAACATCTGTGTAGTTCAATGTATAAAACAAAGAGTAGCTGGCAATGCATTCATGAGTCCTAACAGAGGGCGCTGTCATGTCCACGAAACTTAACAAGCTGGGGTCTCAGTACGTTAAGTTAATCATGAGTAGATCACTAGTAGTGTATGCAAAGTTAGTTTGTAATTAGTTTCGATAAGAAGTTTCTAGTAAAACTGATCGTTTGAAACATGTTAACCTGTTTTGTCTAAAACACATTTTTTCGTTTGCTTGGGGTGTATCCTTGAACCAGTGCATCACCCGGCACGTCTGCATGCGTGTGAGCGCTTTCACCAGATCGTGTTTCTCTGATTCAGGTCCCATACCCAGGTCATTGGAGGTCAACCTGAGGTCAAAGGTCACCCAGATGCGGGTCAACTATTGGATTACAATAGCGTAACTCCCAACCTTGTCGTACAGTTTGTTCTCTGTAGAATCATTGGAGTGCCACGTTACGGATTTTCCATGTAGCGTAATACAGACAATTTTGTGTCCCACAAATTTAATGTTATTTCACTTCTGTTCAGCAAACCATTTGAAGTGACATGAAGTCACTTTAAACATAATTTTTTTCTTTCAGTACATCATTTTTCTTTCAATATTATTTCAAATGAATGCAGGAATTGCGCACTTTCACGGGTACACGATACAAGAGAAGGAACTCGCAGGGAAGAAGTACGGATTTATGTTGGTGCCACCCATTTCCGATCTACGAACCTACTTCTTTATAGCAGACAATGAAACTGAGAGAAAAAGGTAACGATGATTGGCTTGCTTTTATATCAGCTGTTTGGGTGGACAAATTTCACCAAACTTACCAAGAGTTGTCCAAAGATTTACAGGAGGAAAAAAATTAATCTAAGACGCTCTTCCAGTTTGTTTTTTCTTCACCAAATGAATTATATTGAGTAAAGTTACTCATGCTTCCATTAAGTTTTAACATTTCTTTGCCCACAAAATGTCCACCCACTCTCTGTGGTTCGAACCATGTGAAAATGCAAATTGAAAAAAGTATTTTTAATGTTCTACTTTATTGTTTGATGAGAACAGAAACTAATGAAATTGATCAATATCAACTCAAGAAACTTCTTGAAAAAGCCATTTAATACTCCCTCTCACTCCCACTTACCAAATATTTCAGCTGAGACAAAATGAAGATATCATATAGTCAAGTTGTTGCTTGTATCGGTGTTATTGTTAAAGAGGGTTGCACTGGAAACAATAAAATCCCAACATCTGTTAGGTTATGGGTTCAAGTTTTGTCTCTCTAAATTAAAGTAGGGTTTATGTTTTGTGTTAGATAAAATTAGTCATCTCATCTCAAAAATATTAATAAACAACCCCAGATGAGCCAGAAAGATTGATTGCCTTTCCACCTAGCATGAAGCGTAGACTTCAAGCCATTCAAGCTGCTCAAGAATTTGGTTTCCAACAACTACACTATAGAACACAATGAAAAGAGCATACAGACTGGTGATGTTCCAGTCACTCATCATTTAAAGCTCAGAATCTAGATTCAATGTCATACAGAGCAAGTTTGAGACAAATGTTTGGCTTTTTTTCTTTCTCCTCACAGATGGGTGGCATCCCTGGCATCCTCCATTGGACGTTGGATTCAGACAAACGAAGAGGACGAATTCAGTCAAGCCGAAGTTACCAAAGACCAGGAGATGTTGATATGATCTAATTGTTACAATGCCACTGCCGTCAATCGCCAGTATCAGATGGTCTCAAGTCTCGGTCTGTTTTTTTGGGACCACGATTTTGTCAAGATATTCGACTTATAAAGGAAAAGGGCGCCACTAGAGAATGGACAAGTGGTCAGACAGTCACGATTAATTGTGTTCAGTGACGGAGTATAAGCAGGAAGAAGTTATAGTTACTGGAGAGATCGGGGACTGGGGACAATGTCACTGGGTCTCTTTTCTATATAAGCTCTTCATAAATTAATAGAATTATTCTGGTGGAAAGGTAACCCGGACTTGATTCATCCCCCTCCCCCCCGGCCACCGTAATTGACCTTGGACTCGGAGCTGTAGCCCTTCCAGATCCGCCCTCTCATCAGATCTGGCTAATCGTACCAAGTTCCAGCTTCTTGTCTAGCCTTTTTTTGTGATGCATTTGAAAGAAGTTAATTGCTCGCCATGAAGTACATTTATGTCACTTCAAATAACTGCCAATGGAGATTTATGTTCATGATATAAATAAGTTCTGTTTGGGTGTATAGACTGCATTTGGCTGAGGACAAGCTAGGTGTTATGTAGTAAGTGGGATGGGGTAGGGATGAGGGGTGGGATGAGGGGGTGGGATGAGGGGGTGGGGTGGGAAGGCATTCGTTGATCCGGGTGTTAGATATATACAGAAAGGGCACAATTCCTTGTATTGGTGACACTGTTGCAAGTTGTAAAGATTTAGAAATATAGTTAAAAGTTTATATATTTTTTATCATTTAGTCCAGCACAAAATTTATCTATAAAAACAACGTCACAACAAATTTAATTTATTATATATGTACTTGATTGGACAAGTTTAAATATAGGAAGGGAATTTTAGCCCTTGCTGGTCATTGTTATTTCTATTAAGAGAGTGTTTGCTTTGGTCTTACCATTAATTAGGCTTTAAGTCAACAATCTAGCAGCAAGGCTGAATCGATATCATACAACAGAGATATTGTCTGCAAAACAGCAGTGTCCATTTTGTGCAACTGTGGAGCCAAAACATTTATGGTCCTACGTAGCCCGACTGCATTTATGCTGGAGACCTCTCAGCATCATTTATATGGCACGGTGCCAAACTTGGCAGAGACACATTAACAAAAAGACAATTGGCCACACAGAGAATTGTACCAAGAAATTTGCCAAGGGATGGAAAATGCAAAGAGTATTACAACTTTTACATTCTGCCAGTTTCCAGCTTCTCTACATAAAGCAACTCTTTGCATTAATTATCATCAATTTTCTTTGGAGTTTTTGACTCGATAAATTTATTTTTCTTGGGTTAATTTAGACTAGATAAGTCAAGTTTTAATTTCAAATGATGCAAGTAAATGTCAAGCCGTGTGTAAATTTAGTTTCCCCTGAATTGCTGCTTACAAGATATTTAGTAGTAACATGAAAGCACTTGCTTTGAACAGACACAGCTCCAGCATACATGTTATTAACAATGACAGACATTCCAAAATGTTAATCAAGTAGATGTTTCTTGTTGTCCTAAAATATTACATAGCAGTCTTTGTTTGTTTGTTTATGGTCAGTATTGAAGGACATGTTATGTTACCTAACTGCATTCAATTAATTTTCCCATTTCAGCTTTGATCTTTAAGGCTTATTGATTGAAGCTTGTAGTAACCATTTCTTTGCTGAAAGCAATAGCTAGTACTCCTTAAATGAGTTTTATGAGTGTATGTATGTATGAGTTATGATTATCATAGATGTATTTCTGATTTCTGATTAAACAACAACGTATTATCTATTAGAAGAGGGAATAACTTTGCCTCTATGTCTTCGATATAGTTCTCGGAATTGGTTTGGAAATTGAACCATTCTTGCCAAAAATCCTTCATGATTTATTCTCTGGAAGATTAACCAGGGAATATTTACAACTCCATTTTAACATTGTTTTATATTTGAAATGCTTTGAAGAATTCGATTAAGAAAAGCCAGTTTTCCACTTATAATTTTCTTGCAAGACAAAAGTTTTGTGTTTCCTCATTTGGACATTACTTAAGGATAGTTATTGAAAATGGAGAATGAATGACATTAATTTAATTTTTTTATCAAGAGAATTTGTGTGAATTCTTTTTTCGAGTTAAGGTTTTCTTTCAACCAAAACAAAAATATCCTCTTATGATGAAAAAAATCAATGGATGATTGTTATTTCAAAAGATGATTGAATAGCGTAAATTATACATCTTAGTAATAATGAAATTTTTTTGCATCAAAATAATTGTGGGAATTCAGAGAAGTATTCTATTTGTAATTTTCCTTGATAACCATTTTTTTCATGGTTGATCATTTGACATTAGAATTTAAAAGGGGAAAAATAATGAAATTTCTGATAGAGAATCATTGTATCTGGTTCATGTCCTCAGTTTGTATTAAGCTATTGGATCAGATTTGAAAACATTTTTCATTAGATAAGTACTGTGATTTTTCTGTCTCTACTTCAACTCTTTATTTTTTCTTTACGGTATATACATATTGATAAAGTACTCATAAAGTCATAACTTATTGTAATTATTATAAAACAAAGGGTTAGTAAAACAGTTAATGATGTACTGATTGGTCCTCATGTTCTCTTTGTCTCTTTATAACGACTGACGAAAATACTGATATATCATTATGACAATCGCAGTATTGTAATTACTGTATTGTAATTGTGTATAGCGCCATCCGTTGACCCTATCTGTGAACATAACACCTAGTGTTGGCAGAAGATAATAATGAGACAAACTTTTGCAACAACCTGTGAGGAATGTTTTTTCTCATTTCAAGAAATCTCATATTGTCCACAACTGATACTGATACAGGTAGCAACATCAATGTAACACCACACACTTTTCAATATATATCATGTGTAGCATCAACATCAAACTAGGGTGCAGGATAATCCTTCCCCCCACCCCCCACCACTGCATTCATAGATATATTTCACAGGTTCTGAGCAAGACTTAATCACAATGTTGCATTAACATAACACAGATACAAAATACTTAATATACATAGCCTCATATTGGAGAAAAGAAGAAGAATCCCCCCCCCAACTGTCCCAAACTAACATTATCCTCCCCCTACCCTGCCCCCCCACTTCTCCCTCATTCTGCCCAAAACAAACAAACCCTTTCAGGATGCTTTTACATCCCTTCCCTTCCACTAGGTGTTTCAAAATTTTTCTAAAGTGCTTAAACTGTTATGTATTCATAATTAATTAAACAGAAGCATATGATTGGTAAATGTAGAAGATGGAAGAACCTTTAACAGAAAACATTTACCAAATTTAGTCAAGAGTGTTTAATGACTCATTTATAGACTTGATCAAACATACTATAGGGACTACAGATAATAAGTTACATCTCAATGACTTATCTTGCATGAGCTCGCAAACCTTTTCTTACTGTCACATCTGGTAGAGGTAAGTTAGCTAAACTGCTTGAATATGATGCGGCCATTTGCTTCTCTTTTTCTTTCTCTATATTCATGGATGCCATGGCCTGTGTCAGTGTTGACTCTGATGGTGGAGGCAACTGAATCTGAAAGCTCCCCTCCAAAGATCTATTACGGATATCTTTTACTAGACACACCCCTTTCTTCCGTCTGTTCTTAGAATACGGTCGAAAGAAGTATCTATGATGCACCCTGCTAGAAGCCTTAAAAGTTCTTCGTTCCGCAGCAGCATCGTCGAATTTGGCAGCAACTGCCATTCCAGGTGAATCCACTGTACCACAGACTTTCATCTTCTGCGGCCTTCTCTTGGATGGGTAAGTTTTCTGTACCGCTCCTATGTTAACAACAAATTTAGGATTTGCAGAGACGACGTGAAAGGAGGATGATGCATCGTTGTCTCTGTTTTGCAGCTCTCCTTGATAATCTCGTCGGCTGTCTGTGACAGCACTGAGCATGCCTAGCTCATTCAAAGCAACGTCAACATCCATAATTATCTCTTTGCTAGTAAAGACGTTTCTCTTTTCTAAGACCTTATAACGTGTATCAATTCATCTGAAAGAGCATAAAAAAAGGCAAAATAATTTCTTGAATGCGAGAGGTCAGATTTGAACACTGGTGATCATCATTCTACCTTATGTATGATGACTCACACAAACTTTCACTCACTCTAGTCTCTTTATTTCGTGTAGGTCAGTGACATATTGAACATAAGGTCAGATGAGGTCCCACAGTTGAGTAAATACTTAATGGTCATTATGTGTCAGGTACTGTGTTAAAAATGAAAGCTGCAGCAGCTGCAAAGTCCTGCTGCAGCAAGACTATCAAACAATAGAGAATATTAGGAGCGACAGACCTGCAGCGCCTGTACTGTACAACTGCAGAGCACAAAGGAATCCTATGCAGCCTGGATGCTGCAGCCCCCTCAGTGAAATACATTCGACATTTTGCCTTAGTACTAAATCGTCAGTGAGCATAAGCAAACAATTTGATATATCAGCCACCTGCTGAATCATGTACAGTATCACTTAGTAAAAATTCTGCTTGAAAAACTTTAACAATGCACTTCCTTACAATTAATTAGCAGTTACCAGTTAAATTGACTAGGATTAGATACTTTATTAGTTCTGCCTGTCTTTATTGTCATTTAAACAGGTTAACCTCTGTGTGTCAATAATGGACCAATGACCGAATCATAGCATGGACACTTCGAATTTCGGACACCTAAGCCTTAAAACACCCCAAAACTATATCTTCTGGTATAAATCACCCGAAAATATACTTGTTATGGTGGGAGAAGTGTGTTATATAACGATACACGGCCAAACTTTTTCCTGCAAACTGTTTTCACGTTGTATTCCAAGAAGATTCTTCGTGATTGTGGAACTGGTATTTCTTTGCTAGAGTATTGCGAATTTCGGACACACAGTCCCACAGTGTGGCGCTGGTGATAAAATTGGTGGCGCAGTTGCTCTTTCAGTAATTATAACAGACTTCATAGATCTCCGTCATTTTATTGACAAATATGTAAGTATTTACTTGCACACGGGTCATTTTGGAGAGAAAATAACTGTAGCTTCGTACTTTTTGGTGAAATTTGGCTCTTCCTGTAGGTTGTCATGGTGAAATCGTGCATTTCTTAGGGGTGTCCGATATTCGCAGTGTTCCGAAATTCGCAATACTGACTATACTTATTCTGCAATTTCATTGACACACACAAGAATTGCTAATGCTATGTTTTTATCACCTGAAATTTGTCTTGAAGAACATCATTTCATAAACCTAGAACTGTCAACATGTAAGCTCTTTCTTTTCTCTTACCAAGATACTTCTGTAATTAGAGGAAATTTGGGAATAGTTTATCTTGTAACGCATACAAAAATGCTATGCATAATGGGCATATAATACTCCTAGCATATTACTAGTTACAAAATAGTAAGATGCATAGGGATAGGTCTAGCCTAGGGCCCTAACCGTTTTCATATACAGGAACGACACTATTTATAAGAAAAGATGTTAAGAGTCTTCAAAACAGCTACACGAAATTTGAACGCTAAATTATTGCAAAGAAATAGTTAACGATGAGTTAATCTTGATAGTCGAAACTTAACAATAACGTCCAGGCCTAACCACTTTCTTGTGAGAGTCTATACACATCGTAGCGTATGATACCGGTTCCACGACTTGGTATCTTTAGTAGGTTTAACTTTAACCTTAGACTAAATGTTAGGCCTTAGTAATAAAACAACATATTCGGTATTTAAAAATAGCTCTGGTTTTTTTACAGACTTACCCTAAGAGCAGCAAACAATTATCTTTAAACAAAAGCGCAATTTAATCTCAACTTCATTCGGATAGCTGAAATACAACACTAACAGTTGTGAAAGGTTAACAACAGTTGGCGAAAATAGATGGCGCAGTAACAACTTCATTTGCAGAGCCGTATATTTAAGATACGGCTCTGTTCATTTGGTATCTGCCCAAGTTGTGGCATCGAGGTCCTAAAGTCCATTTATAACGTAGGAGCTAATTTACACCGTCATTTACAATAAGTTGAGAAACAAAGGATATTGTAATTATCTGTTGATCCCTTAATATTCGGTTAAATACCCCAGTTTTTATTACTGATAATTGATATTATCAGACAATCAAAGTCCATTCGTATGCTGAATAAAAAAATCAACACAATGAATGTTAAATACCATGTGATCCATAGTCTCTCCAGATTTACAAATCAAAACGATTATTCAAAAGGTTACGTGCGAGGTTACCTGGAATCTATGGTCGTTGCTTTACAAAATATATACTATATAGCCTACACGTATACTTTTAAATTAAAACAAAAACAAAAGCAAAACCGAGGCCTATAGAAACTTTTAACAAATATACTTTTATGGATACCTATATATATTACTCTTACAAGCTAAAACGAAGGCTTCCGAAACGGACCGAAAAACAGAAGACGGCCCCAAAAAACGGATGCATGCGACTTCCAGAGGGTCATTCCAACATAACGAAAGTACAATGTGGAGAAGGCTCCCGAAAACGGGAACCCCAGAAAACGGGCGCCTTCGGCTCCCAATACAGAAAACGGGGTCCCCGAAGAACGGGGGCCTTCGGCTCCAAGTAGAGGCTCCCAGGGGGGGGGGGTGGTGAAGTCGCACGAAATAGACTATTCGTGTGACACTTCAGAGCTTTGAAAGGAGTTGTGTGGTTCGTCCCGACAATTCTAAATCAGGTTTTGTAAAACGACCTTTTGTGTTCCCAAGTGAAACCAAGATAGTTGTGTGAAATGCTTTTGTTATTTATGCATAACATACCAACTCTACGACGTCATAATGTTTTGGAGTGTTCCCGTATGATCACCATTTATTGCAAACTTGTCTAAATATATATTTATATAGATCGATCACAAACATCGCAATCATCTACAAGTTATAGGAATAATTTGATACATAAATTAATCAATTCATCACTCACTCACTCACTCACCTGATCCACTATTTTTCTTCAAGTTCCCCTGTATGCGTTTACAATCACTGACTCACATATAATTAAATAATTATTGGAAATTTCCTTCTTGTTTGAAAACAGATGTCAGGTTAAGTGAATTATGAGTTAGGTTCCTGTATCAAACAATACCGCATTGTTTTATATTTAAGCTTCAATTAACTTTAGATATATCGCTTTAAAATTCATTCCATCGTCTACGGACTGAATGTCTGTACAGTTTATTACGTATTCGCTATATTCTATAGTTATTAATGTGCTTAAATTTGTAGAAGAAGCCTATACATTTCATTATTTGCTGGTAACTACGTCATTTAAATAATTATGAATTGGTATCACACACGCAATAAAATCTGGCTTTTACCTTCAGGTACGAAATATCTTATTTGAGCGCTTACTTTGCAAAGGGGTTATGTAGAAAGAAACCAATACATGGGCGTACTTGACCTGTTTCCATGTATGTTAGATTGTTAAATTGTATTATGTAAATACATAACGTATAATGATGGGTGTTTGTTAATTATATATGTTATTATATGTAGCTATTTGTATACCGCTAAAAGAAAAACCATTGCTATCTGTTCATGTTTTCTGTATTTTGTTTTTTTAAAGAAATGACAGAGGAGTGTCAATTAAAGTGACTGGACTACCTAGTCTAACACACAGACTATTCGGTCAGTTCCTCATATGCAACACAAAACTGACAGATTTAAAACTTTAAATTTCATAGCTTTAAATATAGCATGCTTGCACATCGTTACATATTTGCCAAGGATAAATGCGTGTTGAATGCAATCCAAAGACGCTTTGTTGTTAATATGAAGTTAAAACAGAAAACGATTCTGTTGTTGTTGAGTAATTAGCATCCATGAAACAGCCATGAGGCAATAACATTAA
>KN883358.1:56067-66705 GCA_000934455.1 Apostichopus parvimensis | reverse complement strand
CCACGGCGCGCCGATACAGTGTGCAATATGGCTCTCCAAATTCTCTTAACGACCGAATCATCTCTCTCCTCATCACCATGGTTACTTTCTTCATTAACGGTTCTGAAGAAAAGGAAAACTAATTTCATGTATAAAATGATACAATATTGACTTAATTCACACTTCTTACTTTGACACCTTATTTTCCAGATTGCCAATGGATCTGTAACTTCCCACATTCCCTCCCTTCCTGTCCCCACCCGCCTCGCTTAGCGCTCCATGAAAATCGTCACAAGTGCCATGAAAACCAATAGTATAGGAAAGCACGTTTTCTGTTGGTTATGCAAAGTAGTACCAGAAAAAATTGCTGGTTTCTCCCAAATAGCTGATATTGGGCATCGACTTTTACATCATGACGATCAATTTGTATAGTAGCGTATCACGTCCACATAGGCAACTTATCATGTGTTTTGTGGAATTTTATTATAGTCTAATGTGTAGGTTACCTTTATAGTAACCAGTAGGTCACGTCTATGGCAACCAAATGCTTAAATAAACACGTTTGATGAACAATTCTTATCAACGGATAACAATGGTTCATCTGATTTCTTATTTTTCTGGTTTGTCATTTGCGCTACTTTACTAATTGAGCAAAGTGCAGTCAGCCTGCATTATAATGGCCAGCAAATATTGAACTTTTTCAGTTCTTTTAAGAACTTCGAAATGAGAATTGCTCTCCTCCACCCACCCCCTCCAGCCTCCCCCCTACCAAATAATATTTGGGTGGCAAATGAGGATAACCTATGATGTACTTCTAACTTCTTAAATTGATATTTTGGGTACTGTGCCTTTGCTTTACGTCATTAAAGATAGAAAGAAAAGAAACCTACTTCCACTGCAGACCCACCCGGTTTGTTGTTACAATATATTTAAGTTTGAAGAACCGATAAGATAACTGCGTTTTATAATTATCGACTTATTAAAAATATATTATATATGTATTCAATTCAGAGCAGGATGAAAAGGATAGCCCAGATGACACTTTAATTTTTACTAATAAACGAAGAACATGTATTACGCATCCGAAATGGGGGTTTCGAGACAATGATGGTTGGAATTAAAGAAGAAAATTGTCGATTTTAAAGAAAACACACTGAAAAAAACTTGTCAGTGTGCACATATATGATGATGATGACGATGAAGATGACGATAATGATGACGACGATGATGATGATGATGATGATGATGGTGGTGATAATGATGATGATGTGATGATGACGACGACGATGGCGATAGCGATGTTGACGACCACGACCCCGATGAGTTTTATTAATGAGTATTTTATGTTTACGTTTACTCACAATATGGAAATGAAGAGAGAAAACAAGAATCTAATTAAGGAGAAAGAGATAGATTTAAATAGAAACAGCAATATGTTTTTTCTCACCTGTTATAATCTAATCCATCTTCCATTATTAACTCCATATGCTTCATACAGCTTATATTTGCTGATATTTTTGTTGCTGGTAAATGATAGTCACGATTTCGTGTTTAAAGCTATAGAATCATAGACAAATAGAAAACAAAATATTACTACATAAATCTATCACTTCCATATGCTATAATAGCCCTATACTTGATACAACTTGTGAAGAAATGTAATACTTTTAGACATTTCTTTCCAAAAAGAAGATTAGAGATGTTTTCATATTTATTGAGGTTTTCTCCAATTTTGAAGTAGAAATTCTGGATGTTAATGTTAAGAGAAATTTGTCAGTGTTTGCTTCTATAACATCGTGCACATGTTTGTTTCAAGATCCCATTTGATTAAAAAACGTGTCAACTGTAAACGGCTGTTAGGAAGTTTAAGGACTGAAGCTTTACCAAGATGACTGGAATTTATTTCTCTTTCATCAAATTGTCCTCTGGACTATCCTTTCAAGTTACTCTACCAACATCGCAACCTCTGACACGATAAAATTATATACCGTACTTTTAATTGTTGAAAAGTTTGGAAAAGAAAAAATATAAAGAAATCATAATTTTCATTTATGGGACACGAACTCATCGCAATATTAAATTTACGAACCCCAGGTATTATTTTGTAGATATTATTTAGAGTTTTGCGATCAAACATGAGGATATCATTACAAATGGATCAATAACAATAAAGCCGCCTACAATAAATATGCAAATTATACCTCATTTAAACTAAAATAGGCATACCGCGCCCTTCATGGTGACTGTCATTTGCATTTAGTTATGAAATATACAGGTAACATATTCAAAATATAAATGAATCAATTCAAAACTAACTCACTCACCTGATCCCCTATTTTTCTTCAAGTTCCCATAAATGCGTATATAATCACTGAATCACATATAATTAAGGAACTCTAGTATAATGATCTTGATACACCCCTCAGTCGGCGTTCACTCTCATCTCAGATTCGAAAACCAGATATGAATGCTGGTCTGTCAGTATTTATAGTGATTACTAAAATTATGTACATCGGTTGTCTTCTTCTTCTTGTTTCTTCCGGATAAAAATGAAATTGAAAATAACATCTTGTTGACTTCAGATAAATGAATTCAGCTAAAATAAGCTCCATTAACACCGACTACAATGATGTATATAATTATAAAAAATATATATATATATAATGTGCAGGTTAGTAATGGAAATGTTTAAAGTGGTATCCTGTGGCAGACATTGTAATAATACTTTTCATAAAGTACAAGAAAATAGTATTCTACATGAGTTATATTCTTGCAAATCCCATGACGATATCTTGTCCGAGATATTGTTGATCAAAGTTGATCAAAGATCTTATATTTTGACAGGTTAAATCTCTTCCTTACTTCAGAAAATGAAACACAGTAATATAGGTGGTTTGTGTTAATGTTACGATGCTAGAATAGATGATTTTTAAAAGGTTTTCGTAGGTTAATATCATTAGGAGGAAAACTACTCCCTACCATAATCTCCTGTTGATACATCCATGAAAACGAATGCATTTTGGAAAGATGATTGCATAGATGTCCATGTTCTCTGTAGTCAGAATTTTATTCCAAAAAGCTACTCGTTTGACGAAATAATATATCCTCATTCGATAAATTATTTTGAACCTTATAAAGAAAAAATCAAACAAACAACAATAACAGTAAAACATTTCAAACAAATCGAATGAGATGATGACATCATTTTCACTGTGGTTGCCAGATGCACGGATTCAACAAATATGACCAGATTATCTTTGCTATAAACACATTGATATGAAGATGTGGTTTTCACTTATAGAGATGCAAAACACTCTCAGCATTGTTTATATTTAAGCTTCAATTAACTTTAGATATATCGCTTTAAAATTCATCCCATCGTCTACGGACTGAATGTCTATAGAGTTCATTACATATTCGGTATATTCTCTAGTAATTAATGTGTTTCGTAGAAGAAGCCTGTACATTTGATTATTTGCTGGTAACTACGTCATTTAAATAATTATAAATTAATATAAAACACGCACCTTACCTTCAAGTACGAAATATCATATTTGAGCGCTTACATTGCAAAGGGCTTATGTAGAAAGAAACAAATACATGGGCGTACTTGGCCTGTTTCCATGTATGTTAGATTGTTAAATTGTATTATGTAAACGTTTTCGCCTGTGGGAATTTTGCAGCAAGTGAAACTAGGAACCACTTTGCTTTTGTACAAATGGTTCTTCGGAAATAATTTCCTCTATGCAAGAGGAACTGGTAGACCATATTTGTTAAAGTAAAACTGATGTTTCTAAATGTGACGCTTTGTCTCACATGGCTTTGCAAAAAAAAAAATCGTATATCAATAACGCATTCCAGTTTGTTGTGCGGTTAGCTACCTAGTTCGGTTTCGAGAACATTTGTTTGATGTTTTACTCCGAGTATGTTTCCTTTTATTATTTAAAGTTGAACGGATGACGTAGTAAACGGTTGGTCTGGCTTATATCCATATCATTGAAAAAGAGACATAGCCAAGTCACAAGACATAGTTCGGTTACTGTGTGTATACTTATGTTGTACTGGTTTAACAAAACATAATAGTCAAAATATAATACCTACTGTGAAAACAAAGACTAAAACATAGTAATCATGCCAACAGTATAGTTCCGTGTTCGCGTTATACCAGCCTACCAGGCGTATTGTATTGGTGGATACAAAAGAACCCGCATATACATTGAAAAGAGGAACGAAATATTCATTTGTCCCTTTGTGATCATACATGTAGCCTATTTGGTTTAATTGTTATTGGCCTATGTGTCTATCGCCCCGAATGACGTTATTGCTTTTCGTGAATTTGGAAACATCTTCTGTAAAAGTCACCTTCGATAACTTAGTTCTACTTTGAGCAAAGGAATATGGATACTTCTCTTCAAGATGAAGACGCGAATGATTGTTTGGCTCTGGTATGAGATGATCGTATTAACTTGGACGATGAGTTTTGTAACTAATTTTCAATCAGTTTATGGTCAGTTTTGTCGGTATATTACGAAAATATCAAGAAAATGCCCATTTAAACTAGATTGTAGCGGTCTCGGTTTAAAGAATATCAATGCAATTAGTAGTTGTGGAGATTTGACGCCATTTGGAAGGCTCAATTTCTCTCATTCTCTCATAATACGTTCACAGAATTCAATTTAAGTGACTTTCTATCCTTGAAAAGGGAATTAAACATATCGATACCGGAATTGGTTCTGGATATCAGTTACAATAACAGTTGTGGATACATTTTCTGGAATAACTCGTTTTGGGAAACTTGTCTTGAATATGTCGAACAACATTATTGAATCCTTGGACGATACCACGTTTCTATACATCTTAGCCTTGCTGATCACTATGAAATTGATGCATCTCACAACAACCTCAAGAAGGTTCGTATCGTTGACCGAGCCCGTCAAAACCGGGTCGCCATTTTTCTACTCGGCAATAACAACATCACTGCTGTATCCATTGAGATTTTGTCATTTATTACAAAGAACGTCAACGTCGACCTACAAAATAACAACATAACAAAAATTCCTGAAAATCAAATACGCGATTGGCAATATATAATTTACAGCTTAAATTTGGAAAGAAATCCGTGGACCTGTGACTGCCTTCAAAGTTTTATCGCTACTGAAATTTCCTCGCTGAGAATTCTTCTTGGCTTACCTGAGTCAGTTGGACCTCTTTGTCAGGTACCTCTCCATGTAAAGGGTCGACCCCTCCTGTCGTTGTCACAAAATGAGTTCGGCTGTTCTACCGTTCTTAATCCTCGTGTTGGTGAAAGGGTGGAGATCGTTTGTCCAAATACCTCCGGTGACGTGAATTGGATGATTTATGGAGGAAACGACTTGATCAAGTCTTCACTGTCAGTTCGTACTTATAAACCAATATGATAGAACGCATGGGTGCCGAGTGGGAAGGCCGTTATACATGTACAAATTCAAATGGTATTCAACATGAAATAGAGGTGTTATTATATCCATCCAGCACATCACCGACAGTTGACGACCAAACGACTCCTCCAACACGACAATAAGAGTTTGGCCAAAAAGGCGGCAATCCCCTGTCAGCACATGTCGTTCTATCAATGTTGGTAATAATGCTATCTGCAGCGTTGGTTATAACCTGCATCATGTATTAACGATTACCAAAACTCCGCGATACCGCCTCAGACAACGAAATACGGCAACCGTCACCACCTAAGTTACATGTGACTGGAAGAGCAGTCTCTAAACCAGAAAGTGCAGTTTATGTCAAAAGGTTGGACCAGCTGGTTATCAGAAAAATGACAACGAGAATTTGTATCAGAACGACTCTAAACACAGAGCAAATGAAGGGAAAGGTAAAATTTGGTCCGCCGAGGTTTGCCGAAAGAGATCTTCCGAGTGAAGTACAAGGTGGCGCCTCTTCAGCAAGTAACTATAATATCTCAAGGAGAGGTCATGATGAAACCCAAGACAGAAGCCTGATACATTGGCAGAACTGACAGATTTGTGTTACCCACTGTTACCCACATTCACGGCACACGTTAAAGCTGAAGATAGGTGCACAATTTTTGGTTATCTATGAATATATATATTAAGTCTGAGTCTGTCTCATGCTATTGTTGGAATACTGCAAGTAATATATTCAGTTTGATATACTGTTTTATCCGTGTAATGGCATTTTTGGAGTGTTCGTTGCGCCGTGAGGGTGAAACAGCGGACGGAGCCTTGTTCCGTTCTCCATCATATTTTATATTGATAATGCCGTCGTATTGTTACTCCTTTACAAGCCTGTCTGTCACAGGGGTGTGCCAGAGAGAGATAGAGAGGGGGGGGGGAGGGGAGAAGGGGCTAGGGCGGTTGACACAATAGAGGAGTGGGGACAATAGTTAATCTCCACTACTTTCCCTAAATATAAACGCACATGGCACCAAAAAATATATGTGACTGGGTTTACCTCATGTAAAATGTTATAATTATGTCTAGGAGATCTGGTTGGACTAGATAGAGAGAGAGAGAGAGTAAACGAGGGGGTGGGGTGGGGGCGGTTGAGACAACAGGGGAGTGAAGACAATAGCTATAGGTAATCTCCACCCATTTACCTAAACACACATGGCACACACAATATAATGACACTGGGTTTACATAATGTAAAATGTTAGAATTATTTTGTCAAAGTTCCCATGGCCGAAATCATCAACAGCTAGATTCACAATATACATTGTAGTATATTGATAAAGTTTTCGTATTCTGATAGTCTCCCAGGGTTGTTAGAAACCACCCGTTGGTCCTTCCGCTGACCTATCACCTACATATCATTATACCAGATTGTATATACATAAATATGTATCATCTTAGATCAGTTCGGCATTTACTCGTTTACAATAAAGACGCAAAATATAAGTCCTTTCTCATGTGTTTTGTTTTGCTTGTTAACTTTGGTTAAATATGTGATTTAAACCAGCGAATACGTCATACATATACGAGCAGGACGGTAAAATATACATTTCACCACCCACAAACCCATCCATCCAACCACCCACCCACTCTTCTTTAAACACCCTTCCAATGCAGTTAGATATTTCTTCATATCTGTCGTCAAGATGCATGAATTTAAGCTCAACATTGAATTATTACTGCAACAGTCATTGCGAAATTCGTCTCACACCGTTTCTTGAGTGTTCACATACTTTAAGAAAACACTAACGCATGACACAAAGATACAGTATAAGTACAGTCCGATTAAGTGGACGACTTTACTATTTAACGAAACCAATCTCGCATCCTTAAAAGAGACTGCGTTCTACCTTACATAATTATCGTGAAAAACATTAATAAAAAGAAACACATTTACTTTCTCCACAAAAGTCCAAAAGTAGAACCTAAAATTAAAGTAGCTCCAATTACTGATATCAAGTCCGGAATCTCTTGAAATAGTATTATTCCTAGAACGAAAGCTACTGGAGCGCTCAACGTAAACTGTATCGTGACTAAACTGACATCTTCATATTTTAATGCCAGTACGATCAATAAATTTCCAACAGCAGACAGAACCCCAACAAGTAGACAAATAAAACCTTCTTCTACCGACTGGAAATAATCCCAAGTTTGACTAAAAAGTAGAACCGCTCCTGATATCACAACTCCAGTCGTACCCGGAATGAAAGAAAGTAAAGCCGGGTCGACATTTCCTCGATAAGTTAGTTTTCTCGTGAAGATCGTAGATGAAGACAGCCCGATCAGGCTCATGAAAGCTATCAGTGCACCTACAAATTCGTTTGAGTTTTCGAAGGCCGCCTGCAAAGCGACGTCTTCGCCACCACTAGGAAATAAAAATGGCGGTTGCGAAACGAGGATTAGGCCAATAAAATTAATGATTAGAAAGGTCACTCCAAATATGGTGAGAGGTTCTTTGAAGAAAACAAAAGCAAGCAAAGCAGATGGAATTGGTAAATTTGAACTAATAGCGCTTACGTTTCCGATTTGGGCAAATTGTAGAGCAACGTAAGCAAGTAATATCCCAAGTGAGTTGAATACTCCATAAGAGATGTAACATATCAAATCTATGGTGTCATAGTCATTGCTTTGTTCCAGGCGACGAAGATGATACATGGGAGGAACAGAAAGCTGCGTAAAACCATGATTTGATAAGGGGATAACGTGATTGCTTTCACAGCGGACAGTTGACACCCTAACAAAACGCCCGCCATAATCGCGTAAAATACGCCACGGCGCGCCGATACAGTGTGCAATATGGCTCTCCAAATTCTCTTAACGACCGAATCATCTCTCTCCTCATCACCATGGTTACTTTCTTCATTCACGTCTCTGAAGAAAAGGAAAACTAATTTCATGAATAAAACGACAAAATATCGAGTATTATTGTCTAGTGTTTAAGTTACCTTTATTGTTACCAATCGGATACGTCTATGGCAAGCCAAATGCTTTAATAAACACGTTTGATGAACAATTCTTATCAACGGATAACAATGGTTTGTTTTTTATTTGTCTGGTTTGTCATTTTCGCTACTTTACTAAGTGAGCAAAGTGCAGTCAGCCTGCATTATATTGGCCTGCAAATTGTCTTTTTTTTCAATTCTTTTCCGAATATCGAATCGAGAATTATTCTCCTCCGACCATCTTCTCCACCTCCCTCCTACAAAATAATATTTGTGTGCCAGATTAGGATAAGCTATCATGTATTTCTAACTTCTTAAATTAATATTTTAGGTACTGTGCCTTCGCTTTACGTCATTAAAAGAGAAAGAAATTAAACAAATTTCAACAGCAGAACCGGTCTGTTGTTGCAATAAGTTTGAAGAATCAATAAAATAATTGCGTTTTATAATGATCGATTTGGTTAAAATATATTATATATATTCCATACAGTGCAGGGTGAAAAGGATAGTCCAGATGACACTTTATTTTTTACTCATAAACGAAGAATATTTATCAAAGCATTCTCGTGAAAATTCCATGGAAATCCGAAATGGGGGTTTCGAGACAGTGATAGTTGATATTAAAGAAGAAAATGGTAGATTTTAAAGAAAAACACCGAAACAAACTTTTTAGTTTGCATCTATATGATAATAATGATAGTTATGACGACGACGACGTCGACGTCGACGACGATCACGACCACGATGAGTTCTATTAATGAGTATTTCATGTTCACGTTTGACTGTCAGTTTTAAAAATGTACAGACTGTTACTCAAAATATGATAATGAAGAGGGGAAAAGATAATCTAATTGAAAAAGAAAGAGAGAGAGATTAAAAAGAAACAGAAAACCATAGATAAGTTTTTTTCTCACCTGTTATAATCAAATACATTTTCCTTTATTAACTGTATTGACTCCATATGCTCCATAAAGCTGACATTTGCTGATATTTTTGTTGCTGGTATATGAAAGTCACGATTTCGTGTTAAAAGCTATAGAATCAAAAATAAACAAAAACATATTACTACACAAATCTTTCACTTCCATACGCTATAATAGCCCTGATTCAGTTTGTGAAGAAAGGTAATATTTTAGTTCATTTTGTCAGGTTTTTTGACAACATGTTTGATCCTTTGTGATACAATTTATGACAAATTGTATGAAGGGTAAACTGAGTCTGTATCATATTCCATCAGAAAGAATTTAAATAATTTTTAGTAATTGTTAAAAACCTTGCAAGATACCCGAAATAATTATGTATTTGTTCGTCGTCAGTTGAAAATCGACGTCTTAATAAAGGGGGGGGGGGTTGGTATATTTCCTTCCCAAAAGAAGATGCGAGATGTTTTCATATTTATTGAGATATTGTTCAATTTTGAAGTAGAAATTCTGGATGTTAATATAAGAGAAATTTTTCAGTGTGTGCTTTTATAACATCATGCACATTTTTGTTTCAAAATCACTTTTGGTAAATACCGTGTCAACCTTAAATCGGCTGTTAAGAAGTGGATGGAAGCCTCACTTAGATGCCTGGAATATATTTTCTCTTTCATCAAATTGTCCTCTGGTCTATCCTTTCAAGTTACTCCACCAAAATTGCAGCCTCTGACACGATATAATTAGATACCGTACTTTTTATTTTGGAAAAGTTTTGAAAAGCAAAAATATTAAAAAAAAATCATAATTTCCATTTATGGGACACGAACTCAACACAATATTAAATTTACGAACCCCGGGAATTATTTTTTGGCTCTAATTTAGATTTTTCGCTGTCGCACATGCAGTTATCATTACAAATGGATCAATAATAATCAAACCGCCTGCAATAAATATGCAAATTATACCTTATCTAAACTAAAATAGGCCTACCGTGCCCTGCATGGTGACTATATTTTGCATTTTGTTATGAAATATACAGGTTACATATGAACATTAATATGACAATGTTGTGGAGTGTTCCCGTATGATCCCCATTTACTCCATACTTAAAAATATATTTATATAAATCGATCAGAAACATCGCAAACATCTACAAATTCTAGGAAAATTTGATGCATAAATTAATCAATTCATTACTCACTCACCTGATCCCCTATTTTTCTTCAAGCTCCCCTGATTGCGTATACAATCACTGACTCCATATAATCAAATACTTAATGGAAATGTCCTTCTTGTTTCAAAAAAGATGTCAGGTTAAGTGAATTACGAGTT
>KN883358.1:5158-19872 GCA_000934455.1 Apostichopus parvimensis | reverse complement strand
TTTTTTACACATGGTACAGTAGTGTGAACGGGAGTTCTTTGTTGCAAAAGAAAGATTGAAAAGAACAGAATAAGAACAAAAATAAGTGGAAAACAGATATTTTGCATAAAATATTTATAATTTATTTGGTCAAAACTCCGTCATTTTTATACATTTATGACATCATGATAGTTCTCATTCTTCTGTTTATTTTCTCTCAAACAGTAACGGAACTATTGCGAGTGCGCAAATGGTTGTGCGATTGCGCATTTGTAATCTGAGAATATCAATTCCTGAAAGAGATATTTGTCTTCAAAAAAAGAAGAAGATTTTTATATCGATATTGTTTCCGTCCTCTTTTCCTTCTTCTCCTTCAACGTGCGCCTGCCCCAAAATTGGCATCGTATCTTTGAAACGAAAATATGATATATTTGTCACTTTCATCAAACGAACACACGTCACTTCCGGTTCTTTTTGTATCATACTTGGCGAAGAGTATATTATTTTTTCTTTGTTTATATATTTGTTACTTATCTTTGGTATTATTTTCTTTGCAATCAGTTCAGTATAACGCATATTCTAACTTCACAAGTAGCAGCAATATAAATATGTTAACATATAGAGGTTATCATATGAAAAGGTTTGACAGGTATACCGTACTTTTGGAAAAGCATAATATTTAACTTATCACAATATCACAATTTTTTAAACGAAAAACCTCTTTCCAACCTTTATAGTAACATCAAAGGCAAGTTGCTGAGTTTTGCCTTGTCATAATAAGAATTCCTTCGTAGCAGGTCTTTGCCTAGTAACAGCTGGAAGCTGATATTTAGAATAGCAGCTATACCAGTTATTAATAACTATACCTAAGCTTTTGTCCTTCAATGTGATTGGTGAAAGAGCGAGGGCCACGGAGCCGGGCACAAAGGGCGCACATGCCCACCTAGCCCCTCCTACCCAGCCCCTCCCTCACTTATCAGCTTTGTGAAAAACCAAAACAAAACAATGCCACTTTCAAATAATCAGAATTTCCCTTTTGGTAAAAGCAGCTTTTCCAATTAAAAATTGCCCATTTGTGTTTTTTTTTCTTCAAAACAGTGCAACTCGAAATTGGGCCAACAGATTGGACCCCCTTGGAAAGTCAGCAAAATTTATCCAATTATTCAATTTTAAATGCAGACGTTAAAAAACAACACTTGGCATTTACGTTTCCATTCTATAGTCTAATTTTAGTCTTAAATATACTGTATATTTGCAAGTTCGGGGTATGACAGTATAAACAATAGAATCTATGTGAAAATAGATTCGCAAAACCAAACCATCATGTAGCTTATATGCCAGACATATTTGTGAAGAATAACTTCCCTAAACAGCTAGGAAAAGTCATGCTCCGTTTGGGAGATATCCTAGTTCAAGGGTCGTATCCGTGAGCTGTCCTTTTTGTAATCTGTAATGTCGTAGTGCCGGTATAGTCTGAAACCATTCACTTTCTCTTTCTTGTTTTTTCGAGGTATAATGCTGGCAGTATTCCATAACAACTCCCTGATTGAAGCTATAGCCAATGTCATCATTGTTTATTTCAGATTCAGCATTTACACAAAACGGTCATGTATTAGTTGTTTGTCTTGTTTGGAAAGGATCAATAAAAACTGTGATATCTTTCAAAATGGGATAACAGTTTCTTTAGCTGTGCTGGGAAGTTTTTGCTTCACATGTGCCTCGTTAAGAAAAGTCAGACAAGATAAAAGGAACCTGCATGGCAAGAAAACCAAACAACTTGATCCACTTTTAACCCCATCAGTTGCCCCTTATATCGATGGCTGTATACCGTATGATGATGACGGTTTTACGTCAAGTTGAGGTTTTACGAAACCCTTCGAAAGGGAACGGAATATAATGAAAAACATTTTAAGGCTGGGTTGCATTCATACAATTTAAGTCTTGAAACCATTCCGCCAGCAGTGAAATCGAGGAGGGCCAAGGATCCCTTTTTGCAATATCAACTAATCGATGAGCACAAGAAAATAATGCAAATAGTGGGAGATTGATATAGGCTTAATGTGAAAACGCATGCCGTGGCCCTATTCTGTTCTCCAGTCCCTCTTCTCGCACAGCAACCCCCCCCCCTCCCTCTCCCGATTGCGTCTCTCCTATGTTTACCTCACGTTACTAACGTCATCATACTATAAATAGTTTAGTTTCGATGATTCATAACATGATGAAATATACGCAATCAATATAATGAGGCACACCACTCCTCTCTCAATTGGTATAAGGAATTTCTCGAAGGAAACTATTTAGGCTTGCTGGCAAAGATACAGTACTGCATGTATAAGGAACCCTGCACAGTTATTTAGTCATCAAGCATATGTTCTTCAATAGTTATACTTAGGCTGTTGTAATCTGTTTCTATCATTGAAACCTGATACAATTCGAACGTTTGTTTAGCTGCCTACGATCTCTCTAGCTAGAATTTCATCAAAACGTAACTCTTTTGTAGAAAAATAATTAGCTTCCTCTGTGGATAAATGACTACAATATTATGAAGAAAAACAAAGACATTTTCAGCTCTCTAACCCTGATGACATCATTCACTCTGCTGTATATATACTTTACATATTATTGAATCTCGACAACGGAGACGACGTTGGCGACGGATCACGTGAGTGCAAACTCTACATTGATTGTTTGTTAGTTCTTCATGTTTATGTAGTTAACGCGCAGACGACAGGACGCGCAGACGACAGGACACGCAGACGACAGGACGTCAGTGCCTGATTGTCGTGTAAATAGTATTACAACATGATCGTGTGCAAATTCGTGGTAGGTCTATACACTAGAATAAGCACAACTGCCTGTGTTGGTGAAAGCCCCAGAATCATCTGCCTTCTGACTCACTGCGCGGGATCTTCCTCCGCAGATTCAAAAGAATCTTCCGAACTTTCTACCTGTTCTGATAGGCCTCCTTTCTTAAAGTCGTTTGCAGATCCAAGCGACGAGGACTTTCTGTGTTTCTTGAATTTCATGAATTTTTTCTTCTTGATGATGGTTCCTTCCAAAGATGGCGTCCAAGCTAAATCGATCTTTAGAAATTCTTCTTTCCACGGCGTATTGTCATAGTCGCCCATGGTGCCGCCCCACTCCCTCGGAAGGATCTTTGGTGATACGTATTTGTGGAGGGCTGAATAGTTACTACCGTGCATTTTAACCTGTGATTTTAGAGAGGAAAATTAGATAGGCTATATTATACTCTTGCGGATCCAAGGATTACTCTCTAGGCTAGTATCGGGTAAAGACCGAATTTGCAACCGAAATTAGCGGTGCATAAGTAAATATCGGAAAAATAAAGAATGCCCGACCGTCAATATATATATTTATACATTTTATATATTTTGTATATATCTTTGAAATAACCCGCATTGACCCAACAATTCCCACAGCTCACGTGTAATAAATTGTGTACTACTTACCCGTTGTCGCATTTTGTCATTCATGAAGGGCCTCATAATTGTGAAAGCACCGTCAAAAAGGACTGGTTCATTAACAAAATGAATGCCACTGATTCGAACAGGTATACAGTTCTATTAAAAGAAAAGGAAAGAAACTGCGTAAGATATACGGTAGGCATACATAGGCATGTACGTATATGTTAATCATTCTGACCGTGTGACTGTTAGGAGCAGTTTTGCGACAGCGATCTATTTGGTGTTCGCTTTACACACGGTATAGCCATTGCAGTTACCTTTGTATGGAAACAAATTAGCCATTTTGCAGAGCTGGGGAAGGGAGGGGACGGCGAGGAAAACATAAAATTAAAAAAAAATAATATATGAAATCATAAAACGTCAACATTGCGAGTGAAGTATTTGAATGTGCCAAATCTAGTGTTTCCTGCCAGCAATGTATGTGAATAAGCTAAAAATGTCACTGAAACATAATAAGAACGGTAAACAGTAGCATCGAATTTAACTACCACAGCCGAGCTATCTGCTCAAATCTCGTCCCTCCCCCTCCGCCCCCCCCCCAATAAAGCAGATAAAGAAAAACGGTGAACAAAGTTAAAATATGTAACAACTAGGACAGCATATATAGCAAAGATAATCAATTAGGCTTACAGAGCAGCGAGAGAGATAGAGAGATGGGCGGTGGGGGAGCGTGGGGTGGGGGATAAGCTGTTCCCTAGTATTGCAATAGCCCATCTTCACACTCCTCATATAGCGACGGCACCTTTCTTCTATACATGTATGCAGGGGCGTCCTCTATTTCCTCGGTCCAATAATTGACCCCCGGGGCCCTAAAGATGTACCCCTTGACCCAATCATCTTACCTCATACCTCTCTGCATATCTATAATGTAATGTGTGCTTAAATGTTTCGAAAAAAATCCAGCGCTTCATATTTTCACTCGCCCATAAATTGTAACACGTCGTGCACCATGCTTCATGATATTTCTTTGTAATCAGCGAAGTGTGAAGTATGACTCATCTATTTCCGAATACACCTGGCATGTGTAATTGTGTATATGTCAACAAATATTTAGTGTTGATGACTGGTGCATTAATTTCAAATCGATTCAGTAAGTTACACCCTCCCATGGTAAACAAACATGAATACAATAAAAGGGAAGATTTGTTGTGACAGAGTCACCTCAAAATTTCTCACCTCTGAAAGTTAGTCATTTTGTTATAGGATTTTAAAGGTACATAACACTAATTTATAGGAACAATTATGCTACTACGTACAAGCTAAATCTTTGACCATATGTGTATATATTGTGTTCTTATCTCAACGGTAAATTTTCAAATTCTTACAATCAGAAAATCTGTGATTTATTTATTTATATATTTCTTATTAATATTATAATAGGAGTGTTTAGTAAGGTATTTCTGATTTTTAGTGGAGAGCCGTATACGCTCTAATTTACTGGGGTATACGGATCGCAAGGAGAAGAGCCCTGTTGGGAGTACAGGGTGACCTACCCCCCCCCCCCCTCCACTCTCTCTCTCTCTCTCATCCCTCCATGCAGGAAGCTAATGCAGCATTTTCATATTTTGTTCTTTCTATCGATTAATAAGCCCAAAAGTATATATAAAAATAAAAATAAAAGATCATTATTGCATTCATCTCCTTCTCCTTTCTTCGGCTCGTTTGATTTTTAGCAACTTATCCGCCCCCCCCCTCTCTCTCTCCCGGCTTCTATATGCACCAGCTGTGCGACATTTGTAGGTAACCTCCCTGCCCCCCCCCCCCCCCTCTCTCGACTTCCATATGCACCAATTGTGCAATATTTGTAGGCAACCTCCCTGCCCCGCCCCCTCTCTCTAGGCTTCTATATGCACCATCTGTGCGACATAATTAGGTAATCTTCCTGCCTGCCCGCCCGCCCTCACCCCTCTCTAGGCTTCTATATGCACCATCAGTGCGACATTATTAGGCAACCTCCCTACCCCGCCCCCCTCTCTATCTGTCGGCTTCTATATGCACCAGCTGTGGAACATTAATAAGTTACCTACCTGGAATATAGAAGTAACTTTCCTTGCAGATGAGGGAGTGAGTTGACTGGCTTGGTACATGCTCACCCCACCCAGATCAAAGATGAGGACTACGCCGGTAATCTGTGTCTCTTCATCTTCAACAAGTTGATCAATAACCATGAACAGGGCTTTACATATATCCAGCATAGGATACTTTGATGGATCCCAGTGACCTGCAGTGGAGTATATGCAAATTATAATGAATATTCATGAATTGATATAAATATATTATTATGACGTCATAGTGATAGTCTATTGTAGAGCTTTGGAATGTTAATCGGAATCCTATGTATTCACCTTTTAATAGTTAATAGTTAGCCTAAATTTTTACGGGTATTTCCGAAAGAAAATGCGTTTCTATGAGGAAATGACATCCTATAACCTCGTGGAATCAATAACAAATTATAATGAATATTCATGAATTGATATTGTATATATATATTATGACGTCATAGTGATAGTCTATTGTAGAGCTTTGCAATGTTAATCGGAATCCTATGTATTCACCTTTAATATAGTTAATAGTTAGCCTAAATTTTTACTGGTATTTCCGAAAGAAAATTCGTTTCTGTGAGGAAATGACATCCTATAACCTCGTGAAATCAATAACATTTCAAACGGATATTAGCGAGCAGAAATGTGGATCATAATATTTGGTGGTATATTATTCTGCTCAACGTTTAGCAACCCTTTCGACGTTTCCTGTTATAAGCGACCCAACATTTCCAGAATTTGTCGATAATGATGTGCAGTATCTGAGTAATATGATTCCCTTTCCAAGGGTGATGCACACGTGACGTAATACATATGTGACGTGTACACACGTGACGCGATACACATGTGACGTAACATCGTCATGGCCACACAGTCAGCCGGTAAATCCGGCGTCCCTGGTAATGGCATTATCAAAAACAGTAAGTTTTTAAAAATAAAATAAAAATGACTACGTCCTGCTAAAGTAATCGTCTGGTTTATTTGGGTGACTTTCTTGTGCCCCTTTCTATCTCCACCAGCACCCCCCCCCCCTCCACACCCCACTCCTCTCCTCAACATAAAAACACTGCTATAAGTTGCCCCTAGCTGTGGCCTCTAACATTTTTTGGTAATCATAATAATCTTAATAATCCTAACCGGAACGGAATGAAGCGGAACAAATACTGTGGGAAATTTTCTTGGAAATTATCTTTTGCAATAACTAACTGTATACATTCAACAGTCATAGCAAGATACACAAAATAAAAATTTAAAAAAGACAAAGGAAAGAAATATAAAACAACGGGTGATTTTGAGCAAGAAAACTTATTTTGTCTTTATCATTTCAGATATACCATTAATCACATTCAGAGGTTGTTAAAACTATCATTTAGATATCTAAATTGAAATACGTAACTCATTTTATTATTTGAAATGACAATGTAGGCTAACATAAGAAAACGATTTCGTCCTTCTCTATATGGTGCAATGTCCAAAGTCCAATCGTGTATGTATATACACAGTGTACGCGTGCACTCACTAGCCAGTCTACCTATAGTTTTATATATATATAGGCCATTACGTTATCATACACCACATCTTACGCTAAATCTGCAGAGTTTAGCAATAGCCTATAAGTAAAAAGAAACACAAAATAATGCGGTGACAAGGTAGCCTCTGCCTCTATAGGATTAAGACTTGCCAAAAGGTAAAAGAACTTTTAAGAATTGGGGTTGAAGGACATTTGTTCAAGTAATTCGTTCAAGAAATATATATTTGCTTTTTGTCACGGGTTGTGTGAACGACTAAGAAGATTACCACAGCAATGTACACATATATGTATGGTATATAGGAACACGTCGGAACAGATTGATGGGCTTTAACCAATTTACATGAATAAAAAACATTTTATCGGGTAAAGTATAACTGTGAAATAGCGCTGCAACTCTATATACCAAAGCCGAACTTAACTGTTACAAAATAACGAAAGCGAAAGTATCATCCGGTAGCATTTCACATCATAACATTGAAACAAAAAGTGAGCGTTATTCAAAGAAAGATTTCTAATTAATCACTGAACCAATCATTCTGACGTTTTCCAGCAAAATTGTTGTTTTATTTCAAATGGGGAATTCCAGGATTTCTCGGACGGAAGAAATTACCTGGCAGACTTGCATTTTTTTCTCTATACAGTCAATTAATCTAATGAACCTCATTGTTTAATTAAATTTATAGGTCTTGAAAAGGGTATCGAAAACTTGTGACTACAATCGAACCACCTATATAACGGCTGCATAGGCGGGGGAAAAAAACTACAAAAACAAGTGACCCTATATCTGCCCCTTGACCAGGGTTGTCGTGACTTCACAGGAATATAACCCTGAACACCTGGTTATGACAATGACAACGCGAAACATGAAAAATTGATATGTTCCTATTTTGGTTTAAGAATTTCCGTAATGAAAGTGATTCTTTAACAATTATTGAAGTTTTGTAACAAAATTTTGCTTGTCCACGATGACGGCTTGGAATACACCAGGGTTGCCATGCACGATAACATACGCGGTTTCAAAACAATTGAGGACGGAAGAACTGGTTAAAACAAATCGTTTAGATAAATTGTTAATATTAAATACTTGAAAACTATTAATATACACACAGCCGCTGTTGTGCTCCATATTGGATTCAGGATTTCCGTTTTGTGTAAAATACCGGTACTTTATTATTGATCAGTGTTTGTAAGTTTGTAAAAATCATGCTTGTCTACAAAGTGAAAGAATGCAATAAGGTTGTTTACCATATATTATTGATTTCATAGACTAAAGGAACATTTAAAACAGCTTGTTGAGAACATTTGAGAGCTACAAACATAGTTGCTATTTTTTTATATTGTTTGGTTGGTATCCGGGAGAAGGGTTGATTTGTATGTCAATATATGTATATCATTTGTAGAATGAATTTGCATACTAATAAAGAAAAGAAGCAAAAAAAAAGCATACTGTTTGCAAACTTTTCTGATCTTTGGAGTCGAACATATTTATCGGTCTTTTTGCCTACACTTGAGCATGCTAGAATGTGTCAAAAGACTTGAAAAAAACACTTTCCTGGTGGCACAGAACCTCCTCATTATTGCCCAACTTTCAATGACTCGATGGGGGGGGGGGTACTTGGAGGGGTTGCAAAGGGGGAATACTGGGAGGGGTTGCAATAAAAATGCAAGTTGAAGTTGAACCAAGAGTGACCATTATTTGAAATTTTAGCATGTTTGGGGGAATCAGTGATGACCTTTAAACTCTAGTCGCTGTTGTCACCATTTATGTAACATTGGTCAAATTTATTGACAATTTTGGGCAATGATCAGTAAAAAATGCCGAAAACTTGACAAGAAAAATATTGCTTTCATAAATGCTGACACATACCAGAAGGGGTACTATGGTAATCAGTTCAATAGTCACATGACACATAGTGAAAGCCATGCTGTAGGTATATATACGGTATTATATACACAGGAACGTATATGATCAAGACAGAGAGGAGTGTACGGTTCCATTCGACTTTGGAATGATTCATATAGGAGAAACATCTCCTTGCACGAGGGCTTAGATTAATCTGTCTAGCCTCCCTTTTTCATATTATTTGTCAAATTATTTCCATGTACTTTTGCAGGTCAGTAAGCTGTACCAATGTTCACTATATCTCAATTCAAAGATGGATGTGTCATTCATGCAGGAGTTGGGGGTGCAGAGTGGGGGCGGGGGTGCAGAGTGGAGGGGTGCAGAGGAGGGGGTGCATAGACCGACTTTAAACATGTCTTCCCTGTCTTCACTTCCTTGCCTGCTAAAATATCTACACACTATTCAAAGCCTAGTTTCATACAATTAATAGCTGACGCTGAATCTTGTGACCACGCCACAACTCTCTCCTCCAACCCCCATCCCCTGCAAATCTTACCCTTCCATATACTAACACGAAGAACTGCCAATCCTCCCACCACCCTCCACGTCCCATTCCCCACCCGTTCTCTGCTAAAATAAAATCCCATGTAAAACACACTACTCAATGAACGCTTCATGCAACGTTATTCGACATCAGTTACTAAATCACCTCATTACCTTACCCTACCCTGCCCTACCCCTTACCCATTCAAGATCCTCCCCTCCTTGCCCCCCCCCTCCTCCCCCTATTGATGACTAAAACGTCCAAGACATGATAGTAAGAATATAGTGCAAATATCACATTACAGATACAATAATACTTCCCTTTGAGACTTTTCACCACCTCATCCCACCCCTAACAAAAATCCCCTTACATACTGCTAACTAAAACTCGATACACGTTCCAACATACACACACACACACACAAACACACACATAAAAAAGTATTTGATAGAAGAATAAAATAATTTACAAAATACGAAAAACATATTTAACAAAAGAAAATGTAGCCTACGAAACGAATATTGTGATTAACTTTTTAACATACCTGCCCGCATGGCGACTACCTTTCGGCCTTCCATGTCGGTGTCGGTTAGTACATACGGGTAACCGTCATCTAAGACGTGCTTGATACCTCTGGGATTGTAGTCGTTAAAAAACTCTGGTACTTTCAGATGAAGTTCATAGTATTTCTTTAAGGCTTTGAAGGCACGATCCACTTCAAATTTCTTGGCGCGTAAAAATCGGATGAGAAAATTCTCGTCCCTGCAAAATTTGATACGTGGTTTCTCTTCCATATATTTGTATAATGTATTAAAGGCTAATTTCCTCATTAGATGGTTTTCTCCCAGTTCCTTTTCGGCCCGTTTTTGCATTTCGGGACTTAAAGTGCATTTGTAAGGAAGAGACGCCATTTTTTGTGATTATTTTACCTTCAAGTGATACTTGCGTGAAGGTAGAATCGGTTACCCGATGTTTTGCATCCGATAGTTCGACGTTCAGTATTCGTTGTTCTATACTCTGGTAGTTTTTTTTGTCTTTTCACAAAGTTGAAGGAAACTGCAATAAATCTCTTGATTTATCACGCTGTACGGTATAATAAGTTTCAGATTCTTCTTCGTGAACCTAAGCTAAAAACTGCAATAATTAAAAGAAGAAAAAGGAAAAGAAGAATAAGTGCTAAATTTCAATTCGAGCTAGTCGCTCATTACTAAACTAAACCTATATGTAGTTGTCCTGTTTACAAGCACCGTTATATATATAGTCTAGTATTATTCGTCATCGTTCATCATAACGACCTTTGTTGTCCGTTACGTCACGGAATAGCCGATTTAACACGCGCACTGTACACGGATATACTTAAAGGGATATATTGCGCGCAACGCAACGTTAGCGTTTTGCATACTTAACGTTTAACGGTAAATGCGGTATTTGTTGTCTTGTTCTATTTGCAGCGGGGAGGGTTAGAGGGGGTGGGGGCGGGTGGAGGGTGGGTTGGCGATAAATATAATGTTCTGTAGAAGGATTTCGTAACTTATATACTTCAATTTTGCGACAATTTTAAAATATTTTGTTTACATCTTGGTTATCATAAAGAATTCTTTAGATTTTGAGATATCTTGTTGCTTAAAATAGGTCTTCTTCAGCCACGGAAATAGGTGAAAGCATATAGGAAGCCTCGAAAATATGTTTGCCTCTTGGAACCGTCTCATGAAGCGGATTCTGATAAGTTTAAGAACAGATACACCTACGGTAACCAATAGGCAAACATGTACACATTCTTATTCTCTTCAATTTTTACACAATAGGATGTACTCCCCTTCTCTTCTCTCACTTCCCCTCCCCTCCCTCTCTTCCATCTCTCTCCTCTACCCCTCCCCCTCTCTCTCTTCCATCTTTCTCTCCTCTACTCTCCCCTCCCTCCTCTGCTCCCCCTCCCTTCCCTTTCTCCTCTCCCTGCCCAACAATTAGGATTTGCCTCGCGATACAATTTAACTTAGATGCTTTAAGTAAGTCTAGATACCCTTGTACATGTGTAAGTCTATATACCCTTGTACATGTGTAAGTCTATATACCCTTGTACATGTGTAAGTCTATATACCCTTGTACATGTTACTTTAAGATATTCTTTCGTAAGTTCAATTAGACTGAACCGGGTTAACACGAATCTATTACAGTTATGATTGGACATATCGCCGTTATATGAACTATTAGAGATTCACATTTCCTGTGTACTCCGGTACATGTTTACGCCATTACAAACACGGGTAAGAAAGGGAAAACACCAGAGGACCCAAATTAGAATTGATAAGAAGTAGAAGGATAATTAGGTATAACAAAGAAAAATCATGGAAGCCAAATATTGATATGGGATGACGTCAAAATGTCGACTTCTTTCTGTAAATTGTTAAGGAATTCCCAAAACAAATTGACTCTTTGGCAAACTATTATATTAGTGTAAAAGGGCAAATTCCTCGCTTTTTAAGCGTGGATCAATTTTTGACATTTACTTTATAAAAATATTAAAACGATTACATTTCATGAGTTTAACATTGTGTAATAAACTCAAAAATTTTTAACATAGTAAATCAACAACTTTTCTGCCCAGTATTGAAATCATCTTAGCAGTGGCGTGCACATAGGGAGAACGGGGGGGGGGGGTAATCCCCTCCCCAGTATTCATCGTCAGCCGTATGTTTTTTAATATTCAAAAATATTTATTAACATGTTCTTACTCTTATACTTAACTTTATAGACCTAATTTGTGGTCTAGATACGTCTCAGAAAGTCAGAGTGTACTATATGACGTCTAAAGTTTGATTATTCTTCTGGGGGAGGGGGATCCCCAGGACCCCCAGAGCCGCCCAACAACGGAGCCGCATTCAAACATCCCACAGCCACACAGCTCATTCGAAATAAATCGAAATTGATCTGCCTATAATAGCACTCTCATACAGGTGAATGCCCCTACCAAATCAGTCGGGGATTTGGGTAACCCCTCCCCCTCCCTTATACACTTTCGTGGCGTGTAATTCACGATTTGGAAAGGAAAATGTTAAATATTACCAAAAAATTGCAGTGATCAATTGATTTTTTTGTATTAGTTTTACACTGGCATAGGAGAATATTTCACGGGGGAAAAGTGGAAGTACGGGGTCAGGTTGACATATGGTTCTGTAAAGCACAATGAATCAGCTAAATAAACATGATCACGAGACACTATCATTTGCATGCATGCACATGATTTCAATGATAGAGTGGGAGTTTTCTAAACTTTCTCTAGGTAGGGGGATGAACCTTTATGGAAGAGCATGAGTCGAATCAAGGATTTTACAAAGGAAGGCGTGGGGGGGGGGGTCCATGGAGTCGTTGAAGTCGACTCTCTTGGGTGTTAGGGATAATCGCATGGCTGTGCTTATAAGTTATCTTGAATTTTTACGTCACGTTGAAAAGGGGGGAGGGGTGTGGGTATAATTCTTCCAGACTGAATTTAGTACATCTACTGATTGAACCACTAGGATGGAATTTGGGAATTCCCTACCACCCACCCCCTCTCCCCCTCCCTGCACCTGCGCACACCACTCAGTAGACTACATATCTGGTGATAGAGTAATGGAAGTGAGAATAGAGGCCGGTCTTACCCTCCTCCCAACCAGATCGAATACACGAGTGGACTGATGCCATCAATCGTCACTGTCCATCTCAATTATCAAAGGAAAATAATTGTAAAACTCACCTGAATATTTCAGACTTCTCGAACGAGATATAGTAAAACTGAATCTTCCTCTGAAATTTTGTGTTTTTCCCCTGCTCCTTGTTTTCCTTTCTTTCTCAGGTTTATTTCTTTCCTCATTCCATTTTTGTAGTTGGGTAAATTGACGATGATATGTTCAGCGTAACGTATTCTCCCGTATATACATATATATTGATTTATTTATATATAGGCGTGTGTTTGTGAAATGTGTCATGAACGGAAGACTGGTTTATGGAACCCACATTATATAGTATATGGAACGACTCTTATGCGGTTTTCTATACAGGCCTATATATAGTTAACAATATCCAAGTCACGCCGCTAAATACACAACAGCTATTGGCTATAGAACAATGACTGTAAGCCTATTTGCAACTCAGACGCGATCAAAGTTCTAATTCCACGTACGTGATGACGAAACGTTTGTTACACCAATCACGAAATATTTGCTCTAATAAGTTTCATCATGTTAGAATTAAAGCATTATATAGAGACTACGAAGTAACATCGTAATAACCGTTAAAGGCATTGAAGATTCGCCCCAAACCGCGTGCGGCCATCTGAAAAGTTTACTTTCTGTTGCTTGCATGCAAGTGACGTTTTGTTCATGTCGCTACAAAATGCAGACAGTAATGAAACGTGATACCTTGTTATCTTTAGCTGGACCTGAGATGTCCATCGCTGTATTGTTTATACACTGTGCTGTGGGTTTTGACCGCAGCTGTATGCACTGACTGTACACTATTGTCTAATTACCGACGGTAGCAAGCTGTGTGTGTATTTTCTGCGATCGGTGGTGGTGTCTAACACTTCTGTTACACCTCATTCGAAACTCGGTCAGATTACCGGCATTAGACGTTTCTTTTTGCGCGAGTCTTCACACCCTTTAAGATAGGATGTGTTCCAGGCATAGGCCCCGTTAGTTTTCCAGCATACCGGCTCGGGAGGGTTGCACTCTTAGGTCAGCGCCGCCGAAGCCTCCGTCAGGTTGAGTTACCAAAGGTGCCTCTCCTTGTCGCTGAAGATGATATAGTTTCCGTCCGAAGGGTAAAATACGCCGCTTGTTTGAAGCCATCAATGCCGTCGCTTGGATCACTGTATGGGGTAGTTTTTTTAAAACCCAGTCCGGCCCCTGGTTCCAGACTTATACATTGAATATATTAAAAGAATCCAATGTTTGATTCTATGAAAATTGGGCTACGCCAGTTTTCGTATACGAAAACTGGCGTAGCCCAATGTTCATAGATCATACGAAGGCTGGCTTAGCTCTAGGTATAGATCATACGAAGACTCTCGTAGTTCTAGGTTCATAGATCATACGAAGACTGGAGTAGCTCTAGATAGATCACAGGAAGACTGTCGTAGCTCTAGATTCATAGATGTATGTATGTATGTATGTATGTATATGTGATCTTCCCGCAAGCAGGAACTCGCGAAAGAAGCCATGGAGGCTTATAGACTCGCAAGCTGACCGAAGCCAATCTCTCGGCACACATCCATTTAACGTCCATGTCGGGAAGTTGTTATTGAACAACACCC
>KN883357.1:50964-73961 GCA_000934455.1 Apostichopus parvimensis | reverse complement strand
GACAGCCAGTCATTGTTATTATGATAACATTTAACAATATTCTTCTAATATTCACTGTATTACGCGTGAGTAATATCAAAGATTAATTCATAATAGAGATATAGGAGGAACGGAAGAAAGCAAATAAATCTTGAATCAAAGTAAATTTAATAAAAGGATGAAGTAGAATGCAATCCAACAATTAATGACTAAATATAACAATAATTAGAGCAAGTATTAGTAAGTCTTAAAATTGTTATAAATCGTAGAAAGATATCGGAATTTAAGGAAATAAAGAAGATCTGAAATAAAATGAAACCAGTAGACTTATTTATAAGACGCAATAAAATAACACTGAAAGAATAGAATGAGAAGTATATACTATACAGAGACGATCTTTTCATTTAAGAATTACTTGATATATAAATAAATTATCAGCTTTACTACGCCAACATTATGTTATGATAAAACAATAACTGTTTAACGTTCTGCTTATAAACCTTATAAAAGGAGACTGTTCATGAAGCAATTATTGAAGACAAAATGAAAAAAATTAAAACTTATTCAAATATACGAGTCTTGTATCTTAACAATAGTTCAAGAATCGATACCTCCAAAATCAAATATGTTTTTTTTTTCTCAAATGCGTAAGTGACCTAAAGTGACTTGCTCGTCGATAGCTTACCTATCATATAATATTAAACATGATCGATAGCCTACCTATCACGTAATATTAAAATGATAGATAGCTTACATATCACATAATATTAAAATGATCGATAGCTTGCCTATCACATACTATTAAAACTATTAAAATGATCGATAACTTACCTATCACATAATATTACAATGATCGATATTTAATATTATCGATAATTTACGTATCACAACATTTTAAAATGATCAGTAACTAACATATCACATCATAATAAATATGTTAATTTGCTTACCTATCACATCATATTAAAATGATCGATAGCTAACCTATCACATAATTTTAAAATGATCGATAGCTTACCTATCACATAATATTAAATAAGATCAATTGCTTACCTATCACATAACATTACAATGATCGATAGCTTACCTATCATATAATATTAAATATGATCGATTGCTTTCCTATCACATCTTATTAAAATGATCGATAGCTTACCTATCACATAATATTAAATAAGATCAATTGCTTACCTATCACATAACATTACAATGATCGATAGCTTACCTATCATATAATATTAAATATGATCGATTGCTTTCCTATCACATCTTATTAAAATGATCGATAACTTACCTATCAGATGATATTACAATGATCTCTAGCTCACCTATCACATAATATTACAATGATCGATAGCTGACCTATTACATACTATTAAAATGATCGATAGCTTACTTATCACATAATATCGATAGTTTACCTATCACATGATAGTACAATGATCGATAGCTTACCTACATACTATTTAAATAATCGAAAGCTTACATATCACATAATATTAAAATGATCGATAGCTTACCTATCACATAATATTAAAATGATCGATAGCTTACATATCACATAATATTGATAGCTTACCTATCACACGATAGTACAATGATCGATAGCTTACCTAAATACCATTAAAATGATATATAGCTTACCTATCACATGATAGTACAATGATCGATAGCTTACATATATCATGTAATATTAAATATGATCCATAGCTTACCTGTCACATAATTTTAAAATGATCGATAGCTTACCTATCATAAAATAATAAAATGATCGAGAGCTTACCTATTACATACTATGATAGTGATCGATAGCTTAGCTATCACATAATAGTAAATATGATCGATAGTTTACCTATCACATAATAGTAAATATGATCAATAGCTAACCTATCACATAATATTACAATGATCGATAGTTTACCTATCAAATACTATTAAAATGATTGTTGGGTTTGATTCTCCTTCAGTCTCACAAACAAATAAACACTTTAAAAGATTCATTAAAATTAAAAAAAAGGAAATAATAAAAATTAAAAATATTAAAATGATCGATAGCTTACATATCACATAATATTGATAGCTTACCTATCACACGATAGTACAATGATCGATAGCTTACCTAAATACCATTAAAATGATATATAGCTTACCTATCACATGATAGTACAATGATCGATAGCTTACATATATCATGTAATATTAAATATGATCCATAGCTTACCTGTCACATAATTTTAAAATGATCGATAGCTTACCTATCATAAAATAATAAAATGATCGAGAGCTTACCTATTACATACTATGATAGTGATCGATAGCTTAGCTATCACATAATAGTAAATATGATCGATAGTTTACCTATCACATAATAGTAAATATGATCAATAGCTAACCTATCACATAATATTACAATGATCGATAGTTTACCTATCAAATACTATTAAAATGATTGTTGGGTTTGATTCTCCTTCAGTCTCACAAACAAATAAACACTTTAAAAGATTCATTAAAATTAAAAAAAAGGAAATAATAAAAATTAAAAATGAAACACAGAGAGCATACCATTGTATTAATGTTTACTTAATGTACAGAACATTATCAGCATTATGATCATATTCAATCTTGTTAAATTTTGTAAGCTCACATGATCGTATGGTCTTAACAGACAAGGCTTTATTGAGGACTATAATAACAACGGAAGGTAAATAAAGACGATAAAATACTAACAAGAGTCCAACGGTCACTATGGTTACTTGAATAGTGGAATAATAAAGTGTAGTAACCATCACCCGAATATCATAATATTTATGCCAACATGTACCCGCTGTTAACCAAAATTGTATTCCAAGCTTGGATATGATCTGATTTAAGGTTGTGGAATTATTTGCAAGTTTATATTATTGGCACCTCCCAAAAAATTGGGCCCAACAAAATGTTGCGCTCAAATGGTTCAACAAATATTGGGCTCCACAAATTCAGGCCCAAATAATGTGTCCCAAAATGCATGTGGGGTGGTAATAAAAGTTGGGCCATGCCAGCCTAAAAAATGTGCCCGGAATTTGTTGGGGCTTAGATTGCCTACACGTACCAGCTATTAACCAACAACTGTATACCAAGTCTGGCTACAATCTGAATTCAGGTTGCGGAGTTATTTTAATTTAAAACTCCTTAGGTTTGATCCAATAATCTCATTGATATTCATAAGGTCAACGCCAAAACAATAGGGCACACCTTCTTACTAAAAACATCTACATAAAGCAAGTATGAACAGTATCCATTACTCTGTTGGAAATGTACATCCAATATTTCTTTTTCAAAATAAGGATTCAATAAAATATGAATATACTACAGTCATTTGGGTATTAATATCTTCAAATCCCCGAAAGCAAAGTTGTAACCCTATACAATCCAATGTCATATCAAGAGAATTAAACATAGGAATAAACAGAACATTTGCTATCAGTGTGCTGTAACTATGACGTCACACCTGTTTGCTTCAAGTTCACTTATATTACAAATTGTGACAATTTCAGCTATCGATATCTCGAAAATGCAAAGTAGGAATTGGATGCTTATTATATGATTAGTCAAATAAATTACTTTTAAGATTTGTCACGTCATCCTATTGTCTTCATGTTAAGAACGATAAAACATTGGAACAGAAAGAAATGAAGAAATGCTGGCTTAGAACAAACATATCACAGATATTAATTAATATCACCTCTAAGTTCTCGTAGATCGATTTTAATAACACAATGGTATTGTAGATAACCAATGTATGTCATTTAGTCTTTACATTGACACAATTAATGTGACTCTACTCGTGTGAGATTTAAGACATTACGTAACCGATACGTCACAGTTTAATTCAAAATTAGTAAAAGTAGGAACGAAGAAAACCACAGAAAAGTTGAATCACGCAATCCTAGTTACTGAGTGTATGTGAATACAGTATGTACAGATTTTATCCAAAGCATTCCAAACATGTCTGCTTAAAAATAGTTTAGAAGTATTAACAGAATTAGGCGTTTATTTAATGTTCTAAGTAGTAAAGTGCTTGTCGGGGAATGAGGTGGGGTGGGGATCGAAGATAGGGTCTGGAATTGGGATGAATCATATCATTACATTTGGATCAATGAAGGGTGTTATACCCTTCACTTGAGGAGTGCATGGAGGCTGAGAACAGGTCACCAGCAATACCTGACCAGGGACACACGAGTAAGTGAAACCTCTTTCTTCAGTTACGCAAGTAACAAAGACTTTGTTACATAATGGGGGGAAAAGAAAATTAAAAGATAATGCACATTACAGTTTAATTCCCATTATACAATAAGCATGCTGGTGGTGGTGCAAATGACTAATATATACAATTACTTGGTCACCAATGTAGAGGGTACGTCATTTATCCCCTCCTACACTTACCCCCCCCCCCGCCCATCCACATACACACAAAGAATAAGATAGGGATGTATAGTCTCATATACTGATGACGTAGTGGTTGATGGATGACGTCATTAGAACCTTGATTGGTTCTTAGTAATTTGATGTTGGCTTGAAGAGCAAACACATTTAGAGTAAGAAGAGAGAGTAAATGTGAACAGTAATGTAGGTAATAAAACGTAAGGAATGACTTGTTGTACACTTTACAATACTAAGTAGCCTGTATGGTCAAGCAATGTATCGAATCTTTGATTGGAGTTCTTTGTAGTATTTGGAGTTATCATCAGTTTACAAAGTTAACCTAATTCTTGATAGGATGGAGTAGGAATCTACTAAACACCCCACCCCCTTCTCCGAATATAAAGAAAACCCTAGCAATAAATTTTAATTATGTACGCTGCCTGTGGTTAACCCCGTCTGAAAGGTGAGTAATATCGTGCACGAGATTCTCATAGTAACTCATTCTTTCTAACATGTACTTCGCTTTTATCTTTTTGTTTTAAATTTCCTTGAGCTAAATTCAAAAGACATAAGTAGTCAATTTGTTAATTGTTTCTTCAATTTGATAATCAATGACGTCATCATACTTTTTAAGTAGTTGGCGAAAATGAGGGTGCTGTCTCTCAATATAAGATAGATCGTGATCAGTGAAGCATATACATCAGATTCAGAAATGGTCAAAGGATAACATGTATCTCCCCATCGCCTACCCCTCTAGTCCCCCGAACGACAGCAACGTGACTTCCAAAACATAAAAGGTTACATTTGTACACTTTAGCGCACAAAACTAAGTTGTTTAACATGAAGCATATTAAAGGATGACTTTAAGCACAACATTAATGTTGTTATATCGTAGACCACTGGCATTCAGTCTAGGTTGCTTTTGCTATAACATTTTGTTTAATTTTGAGACAAGTTACTCTGAACAGCCGAGTTAAAGGTAATTGGACTATATAATATAATACGGAGACAGTTATGTCAGTTCATCAAATACAACACAAAACACAATATGATGAGAGACTTTTATGTCCTCAAATAACATGTTAACATTGAAGTACAAATTCTACACGGACAAATGTTGTTGAAATCATCTAACTATGCTTTGGTGTAAGAACGAAATTACAAAACTTGATTTTGTTGAGTTATTCAAATATATAAATCACATAATTGACATGAATATTTAGGCCTGTACTAAGTGACTGACGTCATCATCAATTTAGCATTAAAGGAGTTTTCCAGACATTTATCTTACCAAACCAGAAAAGTTGAAGAAACATTAATAACACTCCTTTTTTTTTTGTACTATAACATTTAAAGACTGAAATTCCGAATAAAGTAATCTTTTAAACAAAATGTAAATCGAACAGTAATCTTTCAAAATTCAGTTATTTATTGTATATGGAATTATTAATATTATTGTACAACCTAATCTCTCTACAAGATTCATTCACAGTGAATGTCAAAGTTACAGTCTTCATCAAGTCGCCATTCAATTGTCTTGAGAATATAGGCATTTGATGACGTCACAATCATACTAGACTAGTTGCATGAGTATTATACTGGAGCTCTACCTGGCGCTGTTTGTAGTATTTGGGAGATATTAACAGTTTACAACCTAAATCTTTATTAGTTCCTTTCTCACTGAAATTACTGCCATCGTTTTGAGGATTGAGTGAATGTCGTCACAGTCCTGCTGATGATTGGCAATGCCAGATGAACATGCATCTTGCATTGAGCTGTAATATAAAGATAAAATGATATATATCAGGTTATATTGGTATCATAATAATTGGTCGCAAAGTATACTTATTAGTAGAATAATGGGGAAGTGATACCTAAGCAACCCTCTCCTCCCGGAAAAAGCGCCAGCAATACCATGAGCCAATAAGTAATTTAACTCACCAGCTAAACAAAACACCGCCACACGGGAAACAAGCAAACGATGTTTCTGTTAATGGTAGGAACTTATCACTCATTTCCATAAATGTATTCAGGGACCAGCTTAATTAATGGAAAATATAATAAAACCAATTACAGTTGAAGCAAATGATATAAGTGACCAGATAAAATAAGATAATCACAGATATAGGAATACAAATTATGGTTAATGGTGGAGATTCATTCTAATAAATTAAGATTTTACAATTAAAAGTAGCAGACAATCACTGTTAACAAATATAATGTTAAATACTAAGGTTGAGAGTATTCAGCTGTATTGACTTACGGTTACAAGCGCCTTGCCTGGTTGAAATTCGCCAAGCTCGACTGATAACTTCTCTCATGGAACCTCTAAACAAGAGGAAAAATATAAGTAATGAATATGTATAAGATAACACAGAAACAAAGACAATGCAGTTTATAGTTAAATGTTGTAAATATTCATCATATGCATCCATATTGAAAGTGTTATTTCAGTTAAATCGATTCATGTTACATTAAAGTTTGCATGTTTTCAAATGTCTTGGAAATTTTTGTCCTGTTCGTAATTATTACTTCAGTTATTATTTTAGGGATTTCTAACAAGTACGTCCTGCAAATATTTTAGTGCTGAACATGATATACACATGAAGGCTTAATCCATGAAACCATGGTCACCTATGCTGTGGTCGCTTTGATTCCATTCTTAAAAGGATTTGTAAAAATTGAATTTGTAAAAAGTTCTACTGTTTGCTTGTAATATTGAAAATAAGTATATAAGTAAAAAAAGTGAATAGCATATGTCAACAAATATTGACTTATAACACAAGGATATCATTCTCTCTTAATCTATAAAAGTGATTTCTGTGTAAAACAGGATTACTGTACAAGAAGCAGTTCACTTATCTCCACACCCCATCCTCTTCCCTGCTGGTAACCATCATATGACCCTATCCAGGGGATTTCCCCTTTATATCACGATGACTCAATCAATACAACCCAATATACTATCACACATTAGTGCGATGCAGGAAAATGTTCCGTTCTGTTTTTAGGCTGATTCCGTCAAGCTGAGTAGCCATTTTCAATTATATTGCAAAGTTTAACATTCTCATCATTATGGAAGTTCGACAATCTCTTTCTAACATTAATGTAATCGTTACAGGAACATATCCAGGTCACTCATCTCTCATTATGTGTTTTTTTTAAGAATCCACAATGTAGGAACCAAATCAAATTTGACATTGACTCATGTGATTATGCAATAGAAAGGTGAGAGTTCAGGAGGTGGTTAAGAGTGCAGCATTCTTAGGGTGTTAAAATGGCCAGTATTCCCCATTTCTGATGGTAACGAGTTCGATCCATTCATGTGGTGTATATATTTCCAGCCGGACCCCACCCCTCTACCTTCTTCCTCTAGAACTTTGAAACCAAGCGGATCATTTCGTGAAAAAGTTAAATAACATGTTGGGTAGGTCGTGTCACTATCTGACGTTCATACTGTTTTACCTTTAATAATGACATTCAATGACGTCACAATTCGTGACAGCTAACGGGATAGTTATTTTAGTTGGTTCTCTTGACCCCGCTAGACCGAGTTTGCTTTATGTTTTGTTATAGCGGAAGTTATCATTAGCAGCTTTTATTTGCAGTGGAGGAATAATAACAATTTAGGCGTTAATTATAAATGCATATTATAGTGCGAAAGACTATTAACAGTTTAGGGGGTAACTTTAAATGCATACTATAGCACGCAAGACAGAGTCTTGTTTGCTAGTGTTACCTTGTTCTCGAAAACTATAATTTAATTAAGGATAAATCGTTGAGATTTAAGGTCTATGGTGATTTATAAACCAGTCTAAGTAACAGTCCCAAAGTGCTCTGAGAATGTTCCAAAGATCAAGAGCTCGCTTAAAACCCATGGTCAGTGGTCATGTTGGACCCGGAGACATATACGCAGTCGTAAAAAATCCTGAAAGTAGGTTTTTAAGTGTAATTATGTCATCCCGGGAACTCCAATGCGAAAATAAACACAACTATACTGATAGATAATAACTGTTCCGAACAATAATTCGCAATCATAATACACTCACCCCCACCCATTTTCCCCACTCCATCCGGGTTTCTGTGGTTACCATAACACAATGCCTGGGAAACTGTTAGTCTGCAGGTACTATGCCTATATATTAACAGTACGGCTTGACCTGGGGGTTTTTTTGAGAGAGAGATTGGAGAGATAATAATAGTGAGTGAACAAGGGACCTGCCCCTTTAAACCCTACACAATTTGTTTAGACAAATAGGACCCTCAAAACCCTGTCTAAACAAGAAATTGTAAGCCATATTACTTTCTTAGAAGTTTCTTACCATGTTGTCATAGTTTCTCTGTACATTATCAGTAAAGCGATTCTTAATTAAAAACGTAAAGCAATCCGGGTGTTGAAGGGTGAAAGTGGCCGATGTATATGAAATTATTGAAAATTTTTGACGGTTTAATGACGTTAATTTGATAGACGTCCATTAAGGTGGGGAGGGTGGATAAACATCTTCATCCAACCTTGGATAACATATTTTAGATTTAAATAATTTAGTCGGACGAATCCTCCCTCAGCCTTAAAACAATGGAACTACAAGCCGCTAATGTTCTGCCTTTTAACAGAAATACTTCATCACGTCAACTCATCCGTCTTCTGCATGGTGACTATACAAACCCAGTATTCGTTATAACCACTACGCCCAAACAATCCTAGCTGTACGTGTGAGCTAACTAAACATTAACAGGGCCTCAGTAATGTAGATATAACATGTTTTGAAACAGCTCTTGTGTTAATTATGTTAATAGAAGACATAATTCGATACTAAACATTCAAAAGAACATTGTTCGTTAGCTGCACGAGTCAGTAGTCATTGTAGATAACGTCACAAACTTAAATGAAAAGAAAGATAAAATAACCTTCTGATTAGGTGTTACATGCGCCACCTGTCTGTACATGTGTGTAGCCAACATGTTTAAGATTAATGTTTACATTGAATATTTCAAAATGAAATTTCGAGTACTGGAAAACAAAATGGAATTATGCCTTATATCTCAATTTGATTAGTATTATATTTTGTTGGTAAAATATTTAAAAAAAATGGCCGATAACATGGTTAAACATTTACAGTATCAGGTTGTGTTAGAAATCAATCCATTTTTAGACAACAATCTTTTCTAAATAACTTGTATTTCTCGCCGCTCTGGACTGACACGTCAGCATTGATTTAAGCATATTGCCCAATTACTGTTTATTCTTTTGACTTTTTGTTGGAAATGTTGAGGAGTCACCTCACAAACACGTAGGTTCATCTTAATAAAATACCTACGCCGTTGCTATCATGTCAGTTTAGTCTAAAGAGACCCTCATTGTAACTTACCTGATGCACGTGATCCCTCAGATACTAAAACATTAATGTTTTATATTGTTTCTAGTTTCCATATATTTGGTATCGCAACAGCTTGGTTTTCTTTCATTGCGCAGTGAATGGTTTCTACTCCGAGTTAGTCATTTAATGCCACAGTGGACGCTCTCGTATACTCACATTACTAATAGAGCGGACCAGTTTATCTCTTCAATTTCAATAATTAATGTGTTCCTGTTTGACGGGTATGTGATGATGTTCACATGTAAACTTTATTGTATCGTTTACCGAATTTCTGTGAGAAGATTAACTCCTCCTTAACCATCCCCAACCCCTCCCCTACCCCGTAGAATGATGCTAAGGATTATATATTCAAAGCATACCGGAGTAGAGATTAATGCGAGATTTGAGTATAAACTTCTACTGTTATAAACTTCTAGGGTTAAATGCTGACTTTCTTAAAAGCAATATTCCATTTTTTTTGTGAGTGTGTATATGTGTTGGCTTGTAACGCTCCATAACATCTGACTAAACCTTGTATTATTTAAATGTCTATTTGTTTCTTTGTACAGCATTTCTTTGACGGTGTGTCCGAAAGGAAGATTATTTAGACCGCATCTAAACTTGAAATTGAGAACAGTGCTATCATTATTACGAGATATAAACTTGTAACTAGCCTATCTAAAGTCCCTGTATGATACACGTCAATTAAAAATCTCTCCTCCCTGATGAGAAACAAAGTATAATACTCTGTTGTCTTATTTCTCTGTTCCACAGTAATTAACACCTGTTTGCCTGATACTAAATTACCGTTATTAATTAACAGGAAAATGAATCTGTCTCTCTTACCTCTTCTCCCGGTAGATTGCCATTGTAGTCGCAGGCCTGACAGGAAGAGAAAGGTTATTATCATCAGATTTTGAAATTGTATTTAGGAAAATATGATAAGTGAAGATTGTATAAGTTAGTATGATATATGTTCACAAATAACCAAGTTGACTATTCCTGGCAGGTAAGCGCAAGTCTGCATTGAACACACTAAAGTTAATATAGGAGACAGACTCGTCACTGTAAGATGCACGGACTTAATAACATGAATATATTCACCATCTTTATAGGGAAAACAAAATTATTTTTAAGCCGTTATGAAGCACTGAGTGACGTCAGCCAACACTGAGTGACGTCATAATGACCAACTTCTCACTGAGATGATCAGATGGTTACGATTGACGACAGAAAAGATGACGAGAAGGGGAAAAAGGGCAATGTTCAAATATAGAACTCATAACATCGTAGTTGGATCGATGTACTGGCAATAATGAAGCATAATACTGGTAAGGCACAATGCATCATATTAGTTACCCTGGGTGTTAATGTTTAATTGGAAATGTGTACATGCACACATAACCAGTTTTCAAATAGTTGACTTTCTCTGTTCAACGTTAGGCAACAAGGACAAGGCAAGGAACATTTAGACCAACAAGCGACGGTCTGTAAATTAAGGAATATTTAGAATATGTTTATGTACCCGATACGCCCTGTGTGTCTATTAGACTAGTTTTGTCATTGCTGTGTCTCTATGTATTAGCTGGATTCGGACTTGGTTTGGGTTGCTCATATACTCAATAGAATTCTGTTTGGACTCGAGGGTACCATACTAGAACCAAGTGGTCTCGGACTCGGCTCGGGATAAGGAATAATTTGACTCTACTACATCAGAGTGTTTCTAAGACTATAAGATACAGATATGTTGAATGGTTCTGATGGAAAGAGTACTAAGAACAATAGGAACCATGTGAGTAATACAAGGCCCGGATGTTGCATTATATTATCGTCAGCACTTGAATATAATTATGAAGATACAACATTAGTCAATTTGCCGGGTGGTCAACTTTACAAATCAACCACATTACTAGGTACTTTGAACCGCCCCCCCCCCCTCCTCCCACTCGGGCCAAGCTCCTTCGAGGTACTATTTTTTTATTTTTTTTATTTAGCCGTTATTCAAAAGACGAAATCTACAATTATTTAAAACGACTATTAGTTCAGATTCACGGTTGATTTTTTTGTATCATAATGCTGCTTATTCATAGTACTGTACATACAGTGGATGGTACAATACGACGTTTCTTGAAAATGTAATAAAAACCTTCAATTTAATATTTTAGTTAAACTATTAAGTAGTTCACCTCTCCTTTAATTTTCCTAGTATGTTAAAGTACATCAAGTTGATGTAACATACCTTAAATCCATTTGTTAATTTCGAGTTAAACCCAGATACGTCCTTTCATATATAAGCCTGCTTGGACCCACACATGCAGTCACGTATATATATACATTAATCTAAATCAATATTGAAATATAATCAATATGGATCCTTCAATCCCATTACAACTCAAACTACTAGAACCGATTAGCAATTAATGATTGTTGTATTGCTGCGTGCAGTGACGTCAGACGTAAAGATTCTGGAGATGAAAATTATCATATTATCAGCATTATGTTCGTATACAGCGTCACAACATACGTTTCTAGTTCTCTGGTTACCATGGTATCTAAACAACATAACGAAGTACTAGGATAATTGTCCCCACATTCTGACTGGTATTATGGTCTTGTTGTGTAAATGTGCGTGGAAAGTGATTTAATCACAGCTCCACCGAATCATCGGTAATGATTTACTCCACAGAGCGAATCTGGAGCCACTAAAAAAGATATTTGCAAGATCTTCTTCTACATTTTATTCCAAATCACGAATATAATATATTCACAAGTTACAAAATAGTCTTCAATTTTCTTTCATTTTTATCAACAAACGTACCACCTCTTCCTTCATTAATATCAATCGCCAAAATGTTCACAAGCAATTTTGTTTATTTATTCACTCCACACACAAATAATAGGCAATAAAAACCAGTTTCTGGTATGTTTTTTAAACCATACAAAGAACAACAATGTTGAATCGCGCTGCTTCGCATCGGTCACCATCCATTACACTACCAGTTCAATCTCATTTTGACCTAGAAACTACAGGTATTTTATGTCCTATACAGATTAGTGTACGTGGAACCGTCGCAGGAACATTCATCATGATAAATTTGAGTTAATAATTGAGTAAGATTGAACTTAGAAGGAAAAGTAGCAAAAGTGTACTTCTTTACTTTGTGCTGTTTTTGCTACAATCTGCTGGTAGCAAACTTGACCGTAAAAGGAATAAGAAGGGCTTGAAAACATAATGTTACTTCAGTCAACCAGGGAAGATTAAAGTAAGTTTATTAACAAAACAAATATCTATGACACTAAATTTATGGGACACAAATTGTCTAAATCTGGTTAAAGGACAAATACTTCACTAATCATGAGCAGTCACGTGATTGTGACAACATATCTAGATATCTTAGTTATTTGCAGGGTATCCAATAATTCTGCGAATATTTAATGGTATTGTCAATTTACAACCTATGACGTAATAGACAGCTTTATTTAAAGACCAACTTCTCCTAACACAAGAGAAAACGAAGAAAATGAGCATAACCAGTGAAAACCAGGGAGCTTGCTACAAAGACAAATATGCAAGGGCAGCCACAGTAAGCTACAGGGTCGGCTAAACGGACTGTTGTTACGACTGCTGTATGTGCTATGATGAACATTTGCCCGAAATTAATTGAACATAAACAAGAACGGTGCAACATAATTGACAACATTCTACGGTTTCATATTTAATGTACATCGACATGGTGACGTAAAAGCGGGATATGTTCAGTGTATTCATTAAGGTGAAGAAATTTTTTGATTAAGATATTTGTTAATGTCATTGATTTTTACTACAGCTAAGTTTTGGTTCAGAAGAATAATACCAATGTTTCACGAGGATTTATAGTATAAATATTGGAAACGTTAAGCAGCGTCGGTTATGCCAATTATGTTGTTTCAAAGTAATTCACGCTACTATAGTGTTCTACTAAATGTTGAAATGATATGCTTGGTTGTTAATTATCATACCAATGCTTGTGATTTACTTACAGACTTTTATCTCAAAAATAAGTTTTTAAAGATATTTATTTCTTTTCACTTCCAGATTTTTATAATTTTGTTTCTACGTTTGTAATAAACGTGATACAAAAGTTTACGTGAGTTGTTCCTCTAATATTTGGCGCCCTCAACTCTCCACCCAATCCTAGACACTAATGATAAGTAATGAATGAGGCTGGAATGTCTGGGTGTAGAAATAAACTATCCCTAACACTTGAAGATATTTATCAAGATAAAATAAACAATTAGTGGATGACAAATTATGAATATTTAAATCAGATTATCAGTTACCGACTATAACGTAACTGGAACAACTCCACTTCCAAGCCCTACCCCATCCCGGATCCTGACACCTTCAAAATCGTCTAATGTATGTAAATTTGTGTCTGTCCAAACCACGCGGGAAATAATACGAATATTTGTCTCATATTCATATTTTATCAAGTGATTACATATGTTTTGGTTACCATGGTATCCGTACAAGATACCAACGAAGCGGGTTAGTAGAGCTACACAATATACTACAGAGTTTCTCTCTGTTCTCTAATTTATTGCAATTTTACACGAATTCAATAATCCTACCCTCCCCCTCCTCCCAAGAAAAAAAGAGTATTAGATCGGAACCCTTGAAATGTCAGTAATTAAAATAGCTCCTCTTCCCTTCATATATACAAATGACCAAGACCGTGACAAGCATTACCATCCTGAAGAATATACCAGAGTTTATTGGTTTCAAATAAAACCAGATACGTCCTTTCATTATATCTAAACCTGTTTGGACCCACACACTTGTGTCAGTCACGTATACACTAATATGGATAAATAAGTATTCAAGCAAGGGATCCTTCAAATCCCCGAAGCTCTCTAAGCAACACAGTTAGGTTATTAGCAAAGTTTAATTCCAAAGGAAGTATACCATAATGGATATTTCTAGCTTCTGTATTTTGTGTTGTGTTTGCTACAATCTGCTGGTAACAAACTTGACAGTAAAAGGAAAGATAAGGACTTTGAAAACATAATGTTACTTTATTTCACCAAAATCACACCAGCAAAGATGAGAGTATGCAAAGATATGAATGGTTTGGAAATAAACAAATAAAAGTGACAATAAATTTGTGGGACACAACTATCCTGAATCTGATTAAACGATATATACCTCACTAGTATAAGTAGCAGTCATGTGGTTGTACCAACATACCCATATCTCTTAATTAGTTGCAGGAGTGTCCAGTCATGCATGTGTGAATATTATATGGATTGGTCAAAGTTATAACCATATTACGTAGCAGGCAGCTTTATTTAATGTTATTAAAACGTTTACGCATTGACTTAATTCTCAACATTAAATTAGTTAAACACTACGAAAGTAGAAGTCAACTTAAAATACGTTTTTGGAGTCAAATTCCACATACATCTGTTCCTATTACTAACTTCCAATTTTTCCCCATCACCATCCTGTGCATTTGAGCAATTCGCAAAGTACTATAGAAATGGTTAAATTTAATTTGATTAGTAATTACTTGAATCAAGACCAACATGTTAAAGTAATATATCTGTTAGTGTTATAATGCTGCATGGAAGACCTACGTCTCACACTTACAGAAACAACTAACAACTTAAACATAACCATTTCAAACCAGGGAGCTGGTACAGTAAGATACAGGTTCAGTTAAACGGACTGTTACGACTGTTGTTATGTGTTATGATGAACAATTACACAGAACTTACAAGAACAGACCTTTTAAATATGATTTATAACATTCTACTGTTTCATCTCAGAATAAACGTGAAGTTTATTGGATGCAAATTCACAACCTCGAATATTAATAAAGCGGCATGTGTCAAAAACGATTGTACAATATATAGCAAACCTACGGAAGCTCAAAAATGCCATTAACATGAACAAACTTTGCCCCAATAAAGTCAACATTTTTCAGTAAATTGTTTATATAACGAGATAATCTTATCAAAAATCAGGAAAATGTTGGAATGATCAGTTGCTTTAGTTGAGCAATTGAACATTTTTCTGCAAAATGTTTAACTGATAATTTATCAGATCTCGTCAATTTACTAATGTTCACAAAAAAAAGGTTCAATTGTTTACTGCATTCCATCTGAGCATTTGAACAATTTTCTGCAAATTGTTTAAGAGACAACTTATCAGATCTCGTTAATTCAACATTTTCCTGCAACTGTTCTATTGTTCACTTCATTCCAAGTGAACAAGGGAACAATTTTCTGATTTTTGATAAGATATTATCTTGAACATTTTGCAGAAAGATGTTGTTTTGACGAAATACGATAATTTGTCAATTAAACATATTTCAGAAAATTGTTCAATTGCTCAGTTAAAGCAACTGAGCAATCAAACATTTTGATAAGATATTATCTTGTTATCTAAACAATTTCCAAAAAAATGTCAACTTATTGGGCAAAGTTTTTCTTATGTTTATGGCACTGTTAAGCTTCCGAAAAAAACTGTCCAAAAGTAAATCTATTAGCTATAGCTATATGTTTTCAATATCAAACTGACATTGAAATTGTACGGGTGTGTCAATACAGAACTAAGCGTTGTGAACGCTGAATGAGATTATTTTAGACAATGTTCGCACGCAAGATTCGATCCTCTCTCTCCACAACCACCACCCCCCCCCCCTCCCCTTTGGAAGTAAGAGCTGGAAGATGTCTTCTGATAGTTCTTTATTTACGTCAGAATTTCTATATTACCAGCAACACGTAAACATCACAGATAATGTATCACTATATTGATTTATTTACACTTATTGGGGACTGAAAACAGTGCTAGGGCAGCATAACGCAAACAAGCTGACCAGACTTGCATTATGAGCAATAGCTGAATGAAAGGTGATCAAACTATTACCTGCCAATGACCGGTTTGTAGATTCAGACGACGATACTTGCCACGTTCGATATAATTCCAAACTGATGAAAAACATAAAAGAGAGATATGTTAATGATAAGTGCATACTTAATCTTTGTTGGTCTGGAATGAAATCATAAACATTATATTCACGAGATTTATGCTGGCTCTCGATGATAACTTCATATTAGCTGAGTAATCAATCTAGTTGATTCATTAATTTTGATCTTATTAGTTTGCTATCATTATCATATCAGTAATATAGCTGATCAGTTTACAATCCTTATATCTCAGTAAGATTATGGATCAGTTTACTATCATAATCATCTCGGTTTTATACCTGATCAGTTTACAGCTAGTATCCTCTTAGTTATAAAACCAATCAGGTCAGAATTGTTATCATCTCATTAACATATCTGATCAATTATACAATTATCCTAAATGAAAGCATATGCTTCCTTTCAAACAGAAACTTATCTTGGACTAAATTAAGAAACCAAATTATGATAGTCGAGTATTCGATGCTCAGATCAAGAATAATAATCCATGAGACGATGAACGGATCAGAGATCACTCAAAATCAGTGACGTCATCACAAATCACGAGAGCCAAAATTAAACATTGTTTAAAAAAATGTACAAAGAAGAAAAGGGGATTTGTTTAATAGCAAATTTAAAGTTAAATTATATATGTAAAAGAATAAACAAAACATTTTCATTCCAGTCTCCATGTAAGAGGACTGCTGGATCTAAGAGCATCCCAGTTCGGTAAAGGAAGGTTGTTTGTTTTTACACTCAGGATTCCTTTGTTTAATGTTCTTCAAACTGTACTAAGAATACATCATAGCTAAATGAACACGGTGCAGGTGACAGCTGACACCTCGCTTTGCAAAGTGGATAGGAATGAGGAGGGTGGGGGCGTGGAGGAGGAGGGGGGGGCAGGAATACGCTATGAGAGTGTCAGAAAATGAAGTCCAAATATCGACGGTTTAGAATATTCTAATAATGCACAAACTGACTTTGACTTCGACTACATCGTCTCTGAATCTCTCTCTAAGCTGTTATCACGAGATAATTTAGTAGCTATTATACACACTTCTGTCTAAAATAGTCAAACTTTAATGGATTGAGGCAAACGTGTTGTTTACACAGTTAACTACTTATGTCTATGAGATTGAGCAATGATGACATCAGCAGTGACGTCACTCCACCATTAACAATGAGAATCTCAATGTGTCCATTAAACACAAAACAATGAACGAGGTTACAATGTGTACGAGTCTGAGAAATAATGTTGAGGGTGGAGATATAATTTAAAGTCTAAAATTCCCCTTTTTCTGGGGATAGACCACAGACTCCCTCCCTCCTACCCGTATATGAACTGTCGGCTTTGACATTTGGTCTCTGTTTTGTTTTCGCTTGTTTTTTAATACACTTTGCAGCAATTTCAGAGAAACAAGAACTTCGTTTGCAGAACTTGATAAAGGAGTTAAGTTAAACTTTGCGGCTTTATTCTGCAATTCAGATTGAAAGAATGGGTTTAAGCGGAGGTGTGAATGTGTTTAAATGTGTGTTTTACGGGGGGGGGGGGGGGGTGACGATGGGGCACAACATTACTTCAAAACCTTACACAACCATTGTCGCTGTGTAATTAAGTTGCCAAAAGTGTATGATACCACTACTTTTTGGAAAGAGATTTAAAGCATCAATTGATGTGATGGCTCCTCACAAAACATCTTATAGCGCTGTGTTCTCGAAAAAGCTGAGCAATATTAAGTGTTGTTACATTTCTATTAGTCAGTTCGTTGTTTACTATCACAAGACTATGTTCTGGGTGCCTCCTTCATATAAAATAGCAATCATGTGTTGCTGATTCATTACTCTCTTGTATGTGAATCAACAATCAACAAGTCAAAAGAAATTCATATAGTTGATAAAGCCTTTAATTAAATGTAAGAAATTGTAAGTGTGTCCATTATGACGTCATTGTGACAATACCTTTTACATTTCTTGATTTCAAGGATGATGGAATGGATCCAACCGGAATAATGTCTGGCAGAACGTACCGATGAAACCTATGGAGAGAAGTAGAGTAATCATCGTGTAAGATGTAGAAGACGTAGAGGAATGTCCTGCTAGTCAGGATTATTGTTTACCAAATCAATGAAGATAAACAAAGTAAACAAGAAATAACAAGGAAATAAATCACATCTGATTGATCAATATCATCAAAATTAAATATGATCACAAGTCTTGTGTTTCAACGATTCTAAGAAAAATAAATTAGAATGGATATAGATAATAATGATGATAGTTGGAACTGCCGTATGTAAATTATATCCGGTTGATAATAATTGTGAAAAGTATAGCTGTCCACATTATCAGAATTGGCTACATTGTTTATATTTTTAACTTTACAATTAATATAAAGTTGTTCAAGCATATATAGAAATACAACATTGTAAACAACAATCAGAGTAATACAGGTTCCGTGTAACAAATGCTCGAATCACGTGGTTAACATCGTATGTTATTTTCAGTAAATTTATTTATTTTATAGTTCGTCTTCGTGAATCCTTCTCAATTTATATGAGAGCTAAAATGTCTTTGATTGTTAGAGGTCACTGGTAAAATATAAAATATAAAAATTATGAATCTTAAAGATGAAATATTGTTTTTTTAATCTTAAAATAGTTTAAGATGCTACATATTAAATTTAAACTTAATGGCTGTATGACAAACCTGCAAACACTTGTACTGAAAAGGAGAAAGAATGGAAAGGAGAGGGGTAGGAGAGTCGAGGACATAGCAATATTCTTTACTGGGTGCAACAACTGGACCTCCCGCGTTATATTTCAGTAGAAAGAACACAAAATGTTACTATTACATGAAAAAAGATGCAGATATACCAAAGTTATCTACGTATTTATTCAATATCAACCTTCAATAATGTTATCACATTGTACGAGTTGTTATTTCGTCATTGATCCAAATCCAATTGTACAAAATTATAACATTTTTTGTGGAGTTGATAAGAGTTTCCTTAACCACTATCAAATTTTCGTATTTAACTATATGTTCTCAATGAGCTGAATGTGTCCAAAATATCCGACCTTCTTCATAACAAGGAGTTGTTACAACTTCCTGTACTTTATTAAGAACTACACTAATACGATTTTCTTTGATTCGCAAAAGAAAGGTGTTATTGGAATATGGAGGCAATAACACTGAGGGGCAGGGGAGAATGTTACTTTGATTTTACGCAAGAAACCGCTAGGCTGTCAAATTATCTGAAACCTCTCAAAATGAATACACTGATTGCTATGAGTTTGATGAAATACATAAATGTTGTTAAGGAGAAAATCGTTAAAATATCACCCCCACCCCCCTTACAATGTGGCGACTCATCAAGCCAAGCAGTATTTCAGTCTGGGTGGGGAGGGTGGGGAGGGTGGGGAGGGGGATCAGTACAAGCCTTTGTTTGATATTCTGCAATACTTTGCAGGATTTTTGTTTCGTTCTTAAAAAACAATAGTTATCAAATGAATATAATTTTCCAAATAATCACGACATTATGATCGACAATAAAATGATTTATTACTTTGTGGCGGCAAACAGTACATATTTAAATAATTCCTTCAAATACTTATGTTACTTGCTGTTCTACGATATTTCCGAGCTACACATATTAGGAACAATCTCTTTTATTTAGATTCGGGCTCGAAGGAGACAAACCAAGGGCGATGACGATAATAGCTAATTGCATTATGTTTATTTCGGGAACTATATTTTGATTGGATGATATTAATCTTTTACTTTTAGAGTTTTCTATTAATCTCGCACAATATTTTATACTGAAAGTAAATATTCAATACGGCTTTTAACCATCATATTATTATTGTTTGGCTCATTGTTTGACACGCATAATATTATTCTCAATACGAACTTAATCACCCTGTTATTTGTGTTCCTGCTAAACAGTCAAACATATTTAATAAAATTCAACAGTGAAACACATAATGGTAACGATCCAGCAGTGTCCGTTTATGCAAGGCGTTAAATACCGTAATTTTCAAGTCTGGAGCTTAACAATCAGAATCATAAAACATATTTATGTTAATAATACATTCACTCCCTTCTACCTATACTTAGATTGAGAGCTACAAAATAATACGTTATCTAGTCAGACTCCTACCAACGATAAGTGCAACTTAAATTCAAGAAGATTAACTGAACGTAACAAGAATCAGTCCTTCTTTAATTTATATTCATAACTTTGTGTTGTCTATAAACCCTCTCTATTCAAGTTTCCTTCAATAGATTTGCATCTACGCATGTGGGGAAACATTAAACAACCAATGAGAGCAATTTTGGGTCAGGTCGATAACGCGGAAACTTGGAAACCGCGGAAATCGATAATCCGAGTTCGGTAATCGAGATACCGGATTCAACGGTTTCCGCGTTATTGACCTTGCTATATAGCAAGGTCGAAAACGCGAAAACCGTGGAAACGAGAGGAATTTGTCAAAGGAGGGTAACGAAGTTTTTTTGGTCGCATTTCAGCCTATATGTGCCAGGAAGTGGTGCTGGTTTAAAGCTATTTCACTAAATAAAGGTCGAAAACGCGGAAATCTTTACGTTTAAAATTGATGAGTTAGATTATATTGTCAAAAGGGTGAAGACGTTTTTTACAGCGCATTGCATCCAATAGGCGCCAGGAGGAATAGGGAAGGGCTTAGGTTTTGTTTATTTCACTAAATGCCGGTCGAAAACGCGGAAATGTGTTTTACAATGGCGGAATTTTCGGCGCATTTCAGTCAATATGCGCCAGGAAAGTGAGAGGGGTTGTAGGCTTTTTTTTTTACTAAAATGCAGGTCGAGAACGCGGAAATGTTTTCAACAAATGCTGAACTAGAGGAGTTTGCTAGGAGGGAGAGACAAAAGTGTTTATTGGCGGCGCATTTCAGCCAACATGCACCAGCATATTGTGGGGAGATGAGTTTAGGCTTTTTTTTTTATAAATGCAGGTCGAAAACGCTGAAATTTTTACAATGGCGCAACTATAGAGAATCTTTTCAAGAGAGGTTGAAGAAACTGTTTGGGCGCACTTCAGCTAATATGCACCAAGAATGGGTGGTGGTTGAAGCTATTTTCACTAAATGCATGTCGAAAACGCGGAAATATTTTTGACAATAGCGGCAATAGGCTCTAAGCAGGAAAAGTGAAGAAATGTATTGGACGCACTGAAACAAAAATGTGCCAATAAGTGGTTGGGTTTGAGCTTTTTTTCACTAAAAAGCGAGTCGAAAACAAGGAAATATTGTTCTTATCATGGCAGAAATTGTCTAAACGCAGGGAAAGTGAAACAAATGTTAAGCAATATTAGACAATAATTGGTTGGGTTTGAAGCTTATATTCTCACTAAATGCAGGCCGAAAACTCTTTTTTTTTTAAATTATATAATGGCGAAACTGTAGGTGTTTGTAAAGCGAGGTGAAGATTTTTGGGCGCATTTCAGCCAATATGCGCCTGGAAGTGTGGAGATGTGTTCACTAAAAGTAGGTCAAAAACGAAGAAAATGGTGTTTTTTTTTAAATGGAGGAAATACTATAAATGGAGGAAAAGTGAAGAAAGGTTTTGGGCGCATTTCAGCCAATATTCGCCAAGAAAGGGGTTGGGATTTTTTTTTATCACCTAATGCAGGTCGAAAACGCGGAAATGTTTTCATTTTACAACGGCGGAACTGGAGGATTTTGTCAAGGGAGGGTGATAAAGTGTTTTGAACGCATTTCAGCCAATATGTGCCAGGAAAGTAGGGGGCGGGGGGTTGAGGGTTTTATTTATTTCAATTAAGGCGGAAAACGCGGAAATATATATTTTTACAATGGCAAAACTATAGAGCATTTTATCAAGGGATATAAAAAAGAGTTTTAGGCACATTTCAGCCAATTTGCGCCAGCAAGGGAGAGAGCACACTGAAATGGGGTGGCGGGGTGGGGAGGTGGTGGGGGAGGGTTGTTTTCACTAAGTGTAGGTCGCAAACTCAGATATGTTTTTTTTACAATGGCGAAACTAGAGGATTTTGTGGTGGTTATTCCAGGCATGAATCAAAGAAAATGTGACGTAGGCTATTCATATCAGAGCTTAAGTATTTCACCATGGCATAAGTCTCAGCATACCGGTTCTTAAGCTAAAATTAAGTAGAGCTTGATAAAATCAAACACAACGAATCTAGGTGTATAAGAAACTAAAAGAAAGAGTACACAAACGGATATAAAAATACACACAGATCATATATAAACTAGAACGCGCGTTAAGCGGGCGAAACAGTTTGAGGGCAACATATAAAAA
>KN883356.1:171620-187214 GCA_000934455.1 Apostichopus parvimensis | reverse complement strand
GAATAAATAGAGTCTACAAATTATTATTCGAAGCTTGCTAAAGTGGTTTGGGTTTTACATCCAGGAGCCATCCACTTGACAGATACAAGCCATTCGGTTTTTCTCCACATTTAACTAACTGGAATAGCGGCATGTTATATCATTATCAGTTTATAATAATGATAACTCCGTCCCGATTGTAACACGCAGCATAGGTTATGCCGGGTGGACACGTCTGTTATATGAAAATACTAAGGCAATAGCATTGTGTTGATGTAATTCTCAACCGACAATCGACAACTGGTTGGCAACCTATTGAACAATTCCTTGCTTCAGCGCCGTATTTTTATGTTCTGAGCGGTTTAGTGGGATAGCGACCTCATTACGACCAGCGACCTCAGTACGACAAGCGACTTCAGTACGACAAGTGACTTCAGTACGACAAGCGACCTCAGTACGACAAGCGACCTCAGTACGACAAGCGACCTCAGTCCGACCAACGACCTCATTACAACGAGCGACCTCAGAACGACCAGCGACCTCATTACAACCAGCGAACTAGGTATAATGTAAGAAAAGCCTCCCAATATAGAGTCTGGTCACGAAAACCAGATAATTTGATTCACTTTCACTCCAGTCCAGTTACATCGAGACTGCAAACGATTATTATGACGAGCGACAGCTTTATGTGCAACGGATTATTAGTAGCGTTATAAGTAGACATTGTTGTATAATCCTCTTTTTTTTAATTTTTCGACACTTTTCACACTTTTATAAGTATTCAGTACTTTAATTGTGTCAGTTATTATAAAACACGTCTTACAATACTTTATCGTCATATTATTATGTATCACATGTTAAGAATAATTGAAAAATAAGCACACGTTTATAGAAACTGCTAGAACCTTCGTAATGCATATAGCATGAAAATCATCTGATAATTGCAATAATATATCATCTTATTTTTATGAAAACATAAATCAAATATTTCCTCCTTTCTATCAATAAATTTCCTTGAATATATCCATCTATAATATTTATCCTGTTTTGAAAGTAATTTTTTGTATGAATCCTCAAACGTGGCCTCCCAATCATATTTCTTTAACCGTTAATTGATTGTTATTTCTAATAGTTATAGACAACAAGTGGTGGGGAATACATTTGTGTACATAATTATAATTTAAGAACAAACTGCAGACTGCATTTCAAATGTTATATTACTTATGTAGCTGATATACTTTGTTATTGATATATCTTCTGTTTTGAAAATAAGACTTGTCCATGTTATACATTATATATTTACAATTTCTTGGTATCCCGAAAGGGAAACGGTGCCGGAAACCTATGGAGTCACTCTTGCCAACACACAGCATAAAGCCGTTATACTGAAAGCCGAAGTCAAGGTGAATTAATCAGGTCACACATCGTGTCTATGCATGCTAAGTCAGAGCTTTATATACGGCTCTGTGCTAAGTTATTCAATACCGTCTCTCGTTGCCTTTCGGGGAAACATTTCATAATGTATAGCACTACAATTAGAGTAGTGCAAGCCCTCCTGAAAGGTTAACCATTGTCGGAAAATACCCTAAAAGGAAACCTACTGTATTGACTTCTTTCGGCATTTTTTAAGTCACCATCATTCTGTTTGATGCTTGGATGTTGAAGAGGATGAAATCAACTACTGATAGTCTAAAAATGTGGAGGATTGAAGATGATTTAAGGCATTTTAGAAAGTCTTTGGTGAAACAAGAAGATTTTTCGCAGCGAGTGCTGGCAGATGCGTTGGGGAGCACTCTGCTAAACATTGAGCTGTTCTAGCTCAAACGAATATGGCGACAAGAATTCAATGTACTGTGATAGCCCAAGTCATCAGCTATCATATGGTGGGTAGGAAATGTCACTTGAAAACTTCTATATATGCTCTAGCGGCCTTGGAAAGTGACGAGTTTAGTGTGTGCGTCAATGGGAGCAGTTGTTGGTAAGACACCATAACTGTAGTTTTGATTTTTTTGGGTTTTTGGAAAGTGACAAACGTAATTAGAGGGCGTGATCATGATTTACAGGCAGAGGATCTGGGAACCGGCACCTTACAATTCTACACTGTGACTTTTGAGTCATTAGAATTAAAATAGCGACCTCTTTCTTGTTAAGTTTAATTTTGTGAATGGTATTGCTGTTTTTCAATGCAAGTTCACCTGGCTCCAAACCATATATTATAAGGTTGCCTATACTACTCGCTGAGAAAAATATCTTCATCAATGATCGCTTACGTAGGTATTATTACCGTAAGACTCCCAACTGCTAACTTTAATACCCCACTCCTACCCAAGGGGGAGGGAGGGGGAAGTGAAGGTATGAAGGAATGTTCGTTCAAGGAAAGAGTTAATATGTTACAAACGAGTATGGAATTTAGCTTATATGTGTGTTAATGAGGGTCACATTAAAGTGTGCTACATTTGGTTAGACAGGGCAATAAACTGAACAAGTTTTTCTGTTTCCGAAAAGTATTAACTCCACTATATGTGTTTCTGCAAATACATGAAGTGTTTGCAGGAAGTATGAAGAAGTTCATTGACACTCCATTGACTAAACGGAATTCTAATCATGAGGTTATAGAGTCTTAAGCGTTTCCAAAAAATTAGAAGTTTGAAAGATCGCATTTTTTTTCGAAAATACTTGTGCTGTTATTAGTTATAGGAAATCCAATAACTAAAAAACAAAATACTTTATTCGATGAATCCTTTACTTATTTAAAAAAATGAAAGAACAAGCGAGAAAAAGCAAGTAATAACCACTGTATCAATAATTCATATCTCACACCAACACTTGCGAGAATGTCCTTGAATACTGGGTTATTATGTGTGTAGTGTGTGGAGGGGGGGGGTAACCCATGGGGGAAGGGAGGGGAGGGGTCGAATTCGAAGATGTAAAAAGATCATGCCGTGACGAAGATACAATGTATAAGAGACATTAAGTTAATTTTGCGATCGTTATCTTCTTAAACTCACATGGTAAATATAGTATATTGCTATCGAATACTATATATAACCCACAAACACCACCGCAAAATTTTTATTCCGTTGTGTGATATCGAACGGTTGATGCTGATTCATATGCAATACTTAGGGTTTGGAAGAGTTCGAAAAGGACGTATGTCCACTAGAGCTAGGACTGTTAAATCTATTTATTTTAACATTACTTTGTTTAATTCGACGGTCCGCAAACTTACTTTTTATTGGGTGACCCAAAAGTGGGTCGCGAAATCATTTCGGTGAGACCAAGGGATTTCCTCAAGATGTAGGCAAAAATTTTCTACAGTTTTTCGGAGCTTGCCGCGACGGAGATAGATTAACTTTAATTATTTTTTATATCAACTATCTGATAGTCCACGGTTAGGTATTTTAATGCACCCTGAGTATCGATTCTGAGGTGGAGTAGGGGTGGGGTAGGGAAGGGAAGGGGATTTCATAGGGTGGGGAGTGGGAAGTTCTTGGGTAGTGGGACTAAACGTATGCGGTCCGCTGGTTTAATTCATCGGTATAATTGCTATTTGCAGATATTCTCTTACCAGAAAATATGACACATAACATCAGTAGGTAATAATATTTATATACCAACCTTATTATTTAATTTCACTCCGTTAAAGATGAACAGAGTAAAGAAGAAAATTCCCAAGATCTCACCACCTGGTGTAACAGTATAACAAGTATAACATCACACATTTGGCTAAATGGCAGTGCCCCCCCCCCCCCCCCTTCCTCCCCCTCCTCTCTCGTCGCCTGATCATGCTAAGCTTCCATAACAACGGCCGAAGCTTCGCCATCTCGCAAAACGAAATAGCGCTTCCTATATGTCTCATCATTTCTAGTGAAATTCAGCCAGGGTTACACCCACTCCACAGGTCACATATCGAGACCATTCCCACGTTACCATATAAGTGAAAACAGCTGAGTAAAGGTTCTTCGTGCAATAAATATATCCCGTCGCTTCATATCACATCTTAGTACTTCCATATGCAAACGTTTTCACAACAATGAGCATCGCCACCTTTTGCGATTATTTATCTATAACACGCTAAATAAATATACGTCGGGGAGTATTTATGGAGGACACTGGAATGGCAGATAGGAGCCATATATATTGTTTCCGATTGGATATTACCTCCTCGACAGCATGATCAGACCGGACCCTTTGCACACGGCGAAAAAAATATTCCTAACTTGATGTGAACTATAGTTATAGTTTTAGAGTAACCTGAGCAAGGTTTGCGGGTGCAAACGCAGTATGCAAGCACCAACAGATTGGAAGTAATCTACGTGCACACTTACGCATACACACACACACAAAGTAGTAGACGCCTGAGATAACTATATTATAAACGTAAGCTAAGCCATTAAAACCTATTTACTATATACAAGCAATGGGGGCAAGGATGGGCGGAAAGGAAGATGCGATCGTTATCTTCTTAAACTAAAATGGTATAGATATATTGCTATCGAATACTATAACACACAGACACCTCCACAAAATCTTCATTCCGTTGCGTGCGATCGCTATCTTCCTTCCCAAAGTTTTAGTAAATACTGTTTCAATCTTAAGAAAAAATATTTCCTTCAATTTAATGATATTTGTTTTTTAATAATGAAAGGAAGAAAAGATTTTTGCCTTTCGTACAAACACATACCGTAATATATAGTTTAATATTTACAGTAGTACTCCTTAAATAAAAGCAACACTGTCTATTTGCATACGAGATTATCCATTACCGCCGCGTATGACACTTTAAACTACGTATCTTACAATACATTCATGGCCACATCACATTCTTGTCATAATCTATTGTTATTTACAATCTAATGATTAAGTTAGCAAGCATTTCCATCATACTGCCTTCTTACAAACGGATGGACCGATCAGGAATCTACTTCGTGAGTTAACGTCATTCCATTTCCCCATGTTACCCTTCCGATCCCACATGAATACGCCATCTTCAAAAAGAGCTAATTTTGTGTTTTGTTGCTCTGGGTTCCTCGGCAGCCAATGATCTTGTCCAAAGTCGTAGGTTGTTCCATCGGTCCATTTAAACACTCCATTCTCCTCTCTATCATTTAGCCCAATGTAAACAAATGGCTTTCGTGAAGGTTTGTGCATCCTCTTCCAAAAGGTACTCTGGGAAAGAATGTTAAAGAAAAAGTAAAAAAAGTGCGCAAAATTGTTGTTTTTTAATGTACCGGGTTTGGTGGACTCAAGTCGATTATCTTTGGGACTCGAAACTCGGACTTTAACTCGGACGAGTTTGGACTCTAACTTTGCTCGAGCTCGGACCCACTTGGACTAGGACTCGGTGGACGATTCCAATCGAGTCCACAACAATGATTTTTTGTGGGACAAATTTATATCTTCGGTATTATATTCTTGTGATTAATTAATCAAGTCCTTATATAGTTTCATCCACCCTATAACACGAAGCTTTAGTTTTACCTAATCGTCTACAAAATCTCAAAATTGTCTTCATCATTCTCTCAAATTGGAAGTCTCTGGTAAGAGTGAATCTGAACAAGAAGAATGTTTTAAGTTGGCTTCATTGTTCACTCATTACATTGGGAAATTAGCTGGAGTGGACAATAAGGCGAGTGCATATTTATTTTATTTTTCAGTTTTTACAGGTTTATTGAAAACACAAAGGAATTAGGTTGCTTAAGAAACACGGCTTTTATTTTGTCAAAAAAGAAAGTACGAAAATATATGAAATGAAAAGGGCTGCTGATTTTCCATCATAAATTGTAGCTATTTTCCCCCGTCACATTCACTGAAGTTACTGCATCAGTCTATCAAAACAGGACTTTTGTTTTCGTCCAGAAATTTCGCAGTTACAGCCTGAAATTGACGACATCAACGGTTAATAACCGTAACGACTTCACCCCGGATTGTTATATGGTAAGAAGGCTTGGTTAAATACCTCTACTCTAAATGTTTAGGTCTGGTGATGCTGTTGTGGGTTTGTGTGTGGGGGGGGGGGGGGGGCGGGCGTAGGCGGTGGAGAGGGTTTTATTTTCGAAAGGGCACCAGAACATTTTCAACAATCTGTTGAGCCTATAAACCAAGCTAGTAGAATAACTGACGGTAAGAGAAATTCTTTTGCAAACGCAGCCACATAAGCGGGAAAAATCGGTTGTTTGGCTCATCAGCCAAATGGACTGCCATCATGCTTAGAATATCATAAAATTATGAAATGATTACAAATAGAAATCTAACCTCGAACCAAGTAACTTCGTCCCTGCTTTTTCTCCATAGGTCTAAGACAAACTTGTTTTCTTCTGCGCTGTGTATCGACACAAGATGGGCGCCATTTTGCACACAATTTATCTCAGCGTCTTCCCAATTCATTGCCGGTGTCCCTGTGTACCTGCCAGAAAAACAAACAAAATATAACTCTGAAAGAGACATTGTTATTAATTAATTATTTACAGTTACATATTTTGTATTTTAAAGAAAGAAATATCCACCATTTCAATCAAGGTGAATTTTTATTTTAGTTTTATTTTTGACAATCAAGGGTTTAAAGAACATTATCTTTCGTTTTTACCTCAGAGCCAAGTTGTAAAAAGTAAAAAAAGTTTTAATCAAGAATATGTTCCAGTCACAGTGATGCGCACAGGATTTCAAAAGGTGATTATGGGGGGGGGGGGATGTGAGGGTGGCCGTGGTGAACTTAAGACCCCGGCCGACTGATTTAAGTCAGGACAGGAACCTTTATTGGATGGTAAGAGTCAAATTCATGATTTTTAAAAGGACGCGGTGTGGCCGACTCTATATTGAGGGTAGGGGTGTCTAGAGGTCCTTCCCCCGGGGAAAACATTAGCAGTGTAGACGTCTAATGGTTCATTCTGAGGCATATGTATTACTTATAAATTAGGTTTATAATTAGGGTTATATGTAGGTGTGGTCTACCTCTTCCCCGACGTATTGAAAGTAATTCCACGACAGAACGTGTTAACCCCGATTGACGATGAAGGGTCGTGTGCACGCCACTGTCCAGTGCGAAACTTTTATCATTGTGTACGCTTATGGAATGGACCCCGACACAGGTTTTCATACCGTCACCAGTAGTTCACAATATATTCTCTTACAACCACCTCCCCCCCCCCACCCACCCCTCCCCTCTCGACACCAACTTGAAAGAAGTAAAATAGATCTGCGGTCAAGAATTTCTTCCCCTTCTTCAAGTTATCAGATGCTAGTTATGATTTAGACTCGAAGGTATAGCGGGTAGGAGGACGATTTTCCCGTTAAACAGAATATATTGGTGTGGTTTAATTCTTGGATGTACTTGCTTCAAATATTAATAGGTGCATAACTAAACTATAAACTATAAATAAATAATAACTAATTTAGTACCATGTTAATTCTCTCATGCGGTTCTTATGAATGATGTATGCAAATTTAGAAAGGTAAAAATTGGCTATGCTGACAAAACAATGGTAAAACAATGGTATATAAACAGTACAACATTTTCGTCGAAAGCTGTATGAAGAATAACACCTCAGAATGCATTTTGTTTCATAAAGCAGAGAAGCATTGATAGAGTACAAAACCTTTTTTTTCCAAATAGGGTCTAATATACTTACATATAACAGTTATCACGCCATCTGGTCCAAAAGGCAGGACACTCCGCAGAAGAACCAACAAGAAAAATCGCAAGAATACTGACAATTATCCGCAAAGCCATAATAATTGCTTCGTTGACAGGTAAAATCTTTATGAGAGACTTGTTGGTCAATTTATTCCAATGACTGTAATTGCCTTTCAAGATACATTTATATGTATCTTCCAACAAAGGGTTTCACGCATGCGCATCGGTAGGCCAATCATAACAGCATCGCCGATGCAAATTTTACTTTTGGATATACAATGTGGCCTATGTAGTTAACGTATTGATAACTTTTTAACAGTATTTACGTTGCTATCGAGCACATGCTGATAAGAGGTCAGCCCAGCGCAAAACGAGGTTGGTTTAACAAACGCTTGGTATGGAGCTGGTTGATCGTACGGAGGGGAAGGGGAGAGGGGATAGCGAAGGGGAAGGGGAGTGGGGAGAGCGAGGGGAGTAGATAGTGTGGAATGCGGTAGAAGCCCCTTGATAAACACATTTTAGACTATGGTAATTTGCAGATATTCAGTTTCGAGTCAAACTTGTACGCTGTATAACGTGCCATATATGTGCAGTTAGTAGTTAATAAATTGATTAATTTTAGATGATAATAGTCGTCAACATCATGTTCTGCTGGAAATATTTCTCACTGAGGCTTTTTACCGAGATGTGGTTTTTATGTTACATTGTCGACATATTCTTGAAATTACGACATTTATTTATTTATTTTTATTTCAAAAGAGCGATTACTTGTTCTTTGCTTGAAATGTCTCCTTTTTCTCATAAGACTTCGATTTGATATATCTGACTTTTTCATTAGACTTGTAACTATTTATGACGACATTTTTTATATAAGACCTTGAAATTCTAGCCTTGTATCGAAATTGATACTGCTATGTCGAATTTTTAATTTTTATTGAAACTTGACTATTTTGATTGCCTGGCCCTTAATGTACTAATGTAAACGATCTAGTTGATTGATCCGACACTGTCATCGCTAGTTACAAACTTGGATCGTAGGGGGTGGAGTAGGGGGTGGTTAAACAGCCCTCTCTACCTCTTGTCTTGCACCACCAACCATTACAACTTATAGTCTATTCGTAGAACACTCTTTTTTATTCACATGAACCCATTAAGGACGGCACCCTCATCCCCCATCCCCCCACCAACAACACTGGCGTCACGCTTCTGCCCATTCCCCGTTAATGAATTACAATTTGTTTTTTGTAATGTTAGCTTCATGACATGGACTGTACCACGGAATATAATTCACTGGTTATATATGACTTACACAGATCTTTCAGAACCAACTATCATATTGGAGACAAGGGAGGGCACGTAAAGAAATAGAAACCCTTCCAGTCAATGTACCTTAGTGTAGATCGTGCCTGAATTCCAATATGGGGATGAAGTCCAGGATGTATCAAAGTAAATGTTCAAAGGGATGTTGAACTCAATGTCAAAATGGTATAATCATTATCATGTTTGGAAGTAAAGTTTGGTGAGGAAAAGGAGTAACATACTACACATTAGTTTACATTTCCTCTGAAAAGGCGCAATAGGTCAATAAAGTCAAAATGAAATATCGATGATCGATTTGACTAGATTAAACAAGCTCGTTGAACACTTCAGTAATACATTAAAATCATATTTCGTCTACTTCGTGCTTCCTGTTTGCTGGTGATGTTGGTGATGCGAAGTATATTAGAACTATTTGGTAAACAAAGTAATTCTATCACTAAGTGAAGTAATGTACTACATTATAAATGGGAGTAACACCTTCTGCGTACAATGAAAACCAATTAAAAACAAAGGTTAATTAGTCTAACATCATTCATAGAAGTAGGATCATGTGATTATGGACAGAAGAAGTTACATCATGAAAAACAAAAATGACACTCTCGCTAATACTTTTGTTTAAATATATTTTGAAAAATGGTTAGATACTGAGCCATCTATCTTGTATACACCTTTGATTGATTGATTAATTGATTTATTTGATTGATTTGATTGGTTAATGCCACACTTTGGAGTCTGTCTCTGAGAGTTTTATTACCGCTTGCGATTGCCATCATATTATCTCTTTATAGTTTTCTTTTCTTTTAAACTGTCTCACTTTTGCTGTCAATCTCATCATTATCTCTGAAATCAATCGGTGTGGGTATTGTCCGAATAGCAATGTCCGCTGTAACTTTAATAAAGGAAGAAGTCGGGACTCTGTAAATCCCCCCCCCCCCCACCTCTCCCCTCTCAAAAATATGTTGATTTTATAATTTTTTGTAAGTTTTCCTTACTATTTTTGTCCCCCTTGCTATGATTTCTTTCTGTTTTTCTTGTTATAAATTCACAACAAAGTACAGCATTATATCACGTGTTAAATGTCTGAAATGTTCATTAATAGATATAAATTTTCTGATATCGGCTCCTCAGTTAAGGTATTATTGTAAATAAGGGGTTAAATTAATCAACGGTCTAGCGTGCGTTACTCACAGGATTACTGCACGATCGGGGTATAATGCAAGCGATGCACGCGGGCGGAGCACGAGTGCATCCAGCGATAGCATTAACACCCGGAGTGCATTAATCATGTGAGTAATGCACGCTAGACCGTTGATTAACCCCGTTCATTCATACACTACCATTTGTGTGGGGGAAAAATCATAAAACAAAACATTTTGGGTTACATATAACCAAAGATTTATTAAAGTGATGCCCCGTAATTTTACCGTGCGTTACTCACAGGATTAACCACGGTCAGCTGACCTGAATGGACCAATAGGATTTAGGAATCTTTACTAAGTATGAATGAACGTTAATTCATTATCATATTCTCTAGCACTAACATTTCTTGTTTTCTTCACATCCTCACATAAACCGCTAACAGTTGACCCAGCGAGTGAATTTCAATGCCATTCTGGTATAACAAGTTTGTTTTTTGGTCTTTTGTTAACAAATACAAATTTGTATTGATATTATTGAGTTATAATATTAAATGGATTATAGTATTTCATAAATAAATATCGAATCTAGCTATGCAGCAATATTTTCATGTAAATTGCATATATTTGAAGATTCTACTGTCTTTGTTGGAAAACCATGTATGTAGTTGTGCTGGAACAACCCTTATAAGATTCGGGTGACCATCGCATTACTCTTACATAATGTATGGTACCGTTTCTCTCAAGGAATTTCCCCTCACTGAGGTATTTAATTATCTCCGTGTCTGAGAAACCAGTGTGAAGGTCAGGAAAATAACTGTTGGAAACTTTCTTTTGTAACATTTTAAAATTTGAGGTCAACACAACTTATCACCTCACAGTTCAAAAGATTGACAACAAAAGGCCGGACGTATTCGAAGTACACGCCCGAGTTTTCACCTGCTACGACAGGTCAAAGGTCGAGACCTTTGCACTGAGAAGCAATGGCAGCTCCCTGCATACATGCAGTGACTTGGCCTGTAACCTCAAAACTCACATGCCTATGCATGCAGGTGGCATCAAAAGTAAGGTAAGTTTACTGTATACATTCCTCTATAGTCACTGAACTATAACATATAGAAACCTCACACGAAGCACGAATAATCCACTTCAGAATTCTACAGTGTGACCTTTATCAGGAAGATATATGATTTGTATTTGATACTATTGTTGCATATCCAGTCCTGACCGGAGGGAGGGGAGATGGCTGCTGTTCAGAGGGGAACAGCTCCGGGGCCAAGGGAAATATGCCAGGGATAAAGAATGATTGTTTTGACCATTTCATGAAGAATTCTAAAGTCGGGCACATCGCTGTGTTTATCGTCAAAGAAAGTTTCAATTTTTTGGTCATCTACATATGGATCCCTTGACCATTATCATTGCTAATCCCGATATTACGTAGCAGCAATCCTTAAATTATAACACGGGCTTAACAGGCTATGTTGCACCCCCCCCCCCCTTCAAGTCGAGGTCGCCAAGGTTCCATCAAGCATTTCGTTCGTGGGTGGGTTTGTCTGTAGGTCCGAGGATTTGTATGGGCTACTGCATATACGTAATCATAAAGGGAATTCCCCGTTTCCAATTTATCTTTACTTTTACTATCAAACGATTTTGTAAATAAACCTTGTATTGCTTAACAGACGATTTCCGAATTATTGGTTAAAGCTATGCTTATTTCAGATGGTAAACGAATTAGCTAATCAAAATATTTCCTTTAGTTTATGTAACACCTTGCATTTCAATTAATTGTATTTCTTGGCAGACTTTGCGGTTAGGTTTTAAATCGTTTCAAGTCCACCCCCTCTCACAGACGTTATTCGGATATCAATGACGGAAATGAACCCTTCCCACACAATTTTACAATTAAATAAATTTCAAATAATGAGAAAGATATATTCTGAGAGTTGGACATTTTATTGAGGAAAACCACAACAGAAAAAAAAAGAACTAAATATTTTCTTAGGGCAATAGGCGTTTCATATTTGGATGAAGTTGCGTATATTTACTGCAGAACTGCTAGGTTCAGAACAGAAGATTTGTTCACATGCATGAGAAGATTTTCAAAGGAGTGAATTACTCTTCAGCTCTCTTTGATATTTGGAAAGTTTAACTAGTCAGGTAAAACGTTCCATAAAAATGACTCTGATTTGGCTTTACAAATGACTTATAAGAGAAAAGAACGTTGTATTTTTTTGGCTAATGACGCTCCAAGCAGTGTTAGAAAAAAAAAGAACTAAAAATATAGTAATATGTGAATCTTTAAAACCAATAATCGATGTGAATGCTTTTCAAAGAGAGAAATGAAGTTGGATGGATGAGTAAAGGGACTGAATTGTTAACTTGGAATGCAAAGAACATGTTGTGCTGCTCCCCCTTAAACATCTGTACAGGTACAACCCCACCGGAACAGAGAAAGGATGGATTATTAATCCTCCCTATGACATGGTTATGTATTGTTACTTATAGGTTTACTTTAATTTTTATAATATCATTTCTCTGACGACAATGACCATTGTTTACAACAAAATTTTCAAGTTTTCAAGTTAGAAGCTTTATTGTCACTAAAATGTCCATCTCTACAAGGACAAACATCTAAGCTAACAATGTATTTATAATTCTGTCACTTGTCCTTTACTTTGGTTTGAAAATTGTGTCATATTTGCATTTTCAATCAAGTTTCGTCGTTATCTAAAAATAACATTCACAAAAAAATATATAGCTTAAAATGAGGACGCTATGATGAAATATTTGCTGCTCAACTCTTGTGAAATGAAATTAACTCTTACATAACTATAAGTTTCGTCTCTTTCAAACTCAAATTTCTGTTTTCGTCGAATATAACTCATATACACTGTCTTCTTTAATTTTACAGTGTATGAATTTTGATAAACAAATGTAGTATGAATCACTAGGCGCAAGTATGAACTAGGATAACTTTGAAAGAAAATAAGCTCTAAAAACTAGGATATATATATTTTTGTGTAAACCAGCTCTGTCGGTACCTTCAAATACAGTCAATATAATATTGTTTAAAGGTTTTGTCCAATTACACAAATAAAGTTAAGGTAACGTACTCAAAACAACTTAATTAGTGGGTAACGAATGTTCAGAAAATATTTCATTGTATGCGAAATGTAAAACACGATGGTTCGGGGCCATAAATCTAATTTGGACCAGCTTTCCTATAGCGTTTATATATTGTTCAACATAAGTTTACATGTAAACTAGTGGTATATTAGTTTATGAACTACTGTCTAGCCAGACGATATTAAGTTACATCAAAGCAGTTAAGGCTCTAGACAGGCTATCCCTCTCAAGTTTTAAGGCGAGAGGACAAAGCAAAAGAGAATAGCAAAATTACATTTCTAAACTTTTGACATCGCTTACCTTTTGCATTTATCGAAAATAATCGCAAGGAAAATAAAAATGATTTATATGTTGTTACTCTAAGATAATCCTACCAAAATCTTTTGAAATTACAATGAACAATTCGCTGCCTCTTAATTTATGATTCATTTTTCTCCATGGAATCCATCTTCATCTCAGCAGGTTTTTCATCGGTTTCCTCCTGCTTAGCTGGCAATTCACTGGCTTCTTTATCAGGGATGTTCTCGAAATAATCCTTCCACTTGAAACCAGCTCCGTTGAAGCAGATGTCATTCTCTGGTAAATGTGGCGAATCCGTGAAGTACATCATGTAAAAATTACACATCTCATCACTCATTGTTGGTCTGTAAAAAAAAAGAAAAGGTATTGCCAGATGGTAAAAAAAAAAAGAATTGCTATACGTGATTTTTGGCAGGATTTTGTATGTGATGAAAATGCACATAATCCTATTTAAGCGCCAAGAAATATTGTTTTTGTCAAGTATTTTCCATCTGTCAAAAACGTACTATATAGATGCAATGACATCATTAAAATTCGGTGCCGTATTAGTGTATGTGATTTACCTCCTAATTTACTCAGTTTTGGTTTTATTGAAGGGTAGGGGATATAGGAAATTGTCCGATCCGTATTGAAGAAAAAGATGTGACATTGCACGCTAGGATTTCGAGCAAGGGGGAGGTGAGTGTGTGTGGAGGGGGTTGGGGGGGGGGTTGAGGTTGAAGTAGAGGGGGGGTTGTGGAGAAAGCTAAAAGCCCGGTCATCAAGAGAAAATGTGGATTTGTTTTTGCGTTGTTAGAAAATGTTCACATATTCGAATAATTTCTAACTCTTTCTTTCCACTTCAAAATTGAATAAGTAAATCAAAAATGCAAGTTAACCCATGCATTGCTCATATTTCTAAACCTCCTACAAATTTCTCGTTAATTTGCCCTCCCTTCACTCCTCCCTCTATGATTACGTTCATTACCACCCCCCCCCACTCCCCCCACAAACACACGTCCCCAGACGGGAAATAATGAAATGTGTCGCCTTACCCAATCATGACCGTTTTATCTTTGTAGTTGTTCATGGTGCATCTTGCAGCCTGTAAATGTGGAAAGGAAAACAAAACAGATTGTGATCATGCAGAATACTTTCTTTCTTATCCATGCGGTAAGGTATAATATAAATTATATTCAAAACGTATTATGTCCCATTAAACAGCAGGAGGTTGAAATTATTTTACTTTATCCAAAACTACTATAAAAAATTCCAAGATAAAGTCAAGTAACTTATGGAAAAGAGGAGTTATCGTTGATTATTGACCCCTCAGAGAATAGCAAACATCAAAGTGTTTAAATCCACGCAGTTGTCCTTTCATAACATGTTGATATATCCACATAGTAATATCCTTTTATAACATGTTCACATATCCACATAGATATATCCTTTCATAACATGTTGATATACCCACATAGTAATATCCTTTTGTAACATGTTCACAAAACCACATAGTGATATCCTTCTATATATGTTCATATATCCACATAGCCATACCCTTCTGTAACATGTTGATATCAACAAAGGGATACCCTTATATAATATATAGACTTAGCCAAATAGTGATATCTTCTATAACATGTTGATTAACCAAGTTTTATTATATCATCTTATAACATGTTGGTATATATCAGCAAAATGATATACTTGTATGACTTTTAATGTAATGCACATACTTAACACCTCCAATAACATTTTGATATATCCACATTGTTATAGCCTGCTATGACACGTTCATGTAATAATCGAAATATCCTTATGTTTAGTTTAAGCCAATAACATGTTAAAGGTAATCAGTAATTATTCTGCAATCGAGTCAAATCGTACTTAAGTTATATTAAAAAGATGTATGTTCGCAGTGGCGTATCCAGGATTTTCTAACCCGGGGGGCGCGAATTACTATCTAAGCGGAGCGCCACCATCGGTTGGCGCGCAGCGTACAAGAAAATTTCTGGTTTTGATACCACCCAGATCACCGGAAATGGCACTCCTCGGGCTTGAAAATGACCAACCAGATGTACACTTTTTGCCTGAGAACCAAGTATTTCGGAATAGTTTTTT
>KN883356.1:140743-151951 GCA_000934455.1 Apostichopus parvimensis | reverse complement strand
CATACATACATACATACATACATACATACATACATACATACATACATACATACATACATACATACATACATACATACACGCATACAGTCATCGTTCTCTCTCTGAATCCTTCTTCGGGCCCTTGTTTTAAAGTCCTATCATAATAATACCCACTACCCTTAGACACTCCTTTCCTCTCCCAGTAAAACAGAATCGTCTTTAAAGTAATCATTTGAAAGGTTACAACAATTTCGTTTATATTTATCGTTCAATATAACAAGTACAAATGTGACTTACTAATTTACAGGAAACACATAAAACGTTTGATGTGTGTAGTGAAGTCATCACACTGGCTCCCAATTAACAGTAAAGTGAGATTTTAATGAATAATTTAACCGTTGCCATAACAACTGTAGAAGTATAATCAAAAGCTACTGGCCCGTTAAGAGATAACACACTAGAGATGATTATAAACGCATTGTCTTTATAATTACTAGCCGACACCAACAACATAAATCTAGAAAACAGTCATAATCATGAGGGATAATAAGGTTTGTTAATAATGGACTGTTTTGTTTTAAAACGACAGACAAAATTTTAGTTGTTAAGTTGGTTCCTTTTGTTTAGGGAATGTCACACAGGCAGCATCCCTCCCCCCCCCCCAAAAAAAACCTGAAAGAAGAGGGCAATATTACACAAGACTCCAAGACCGCTGCATGGGGTGGGTGGAGTGGGGTGGGTGGAGTGGGGTGAGTGGAGTGGGTGGTATTTGCTATATGCCACTCAACATTGGTCTTAATCCTGTCCTCTCCCCCCCCCCCCCAACCCGTCACCTCCTCCACCCATATGAAACTTGTGTCGGCGGTCCCATATGAAAAATCCAAATTACGGCAACGAAATGCAAGAAATTATACACAAGACGAACAACAGATGACGTAGACTGTCCATGATTATTCAATGATAGTTATCATGCCTGTTGTCTTAGTCAGTTTGAAACAAGCATTACCTGTTCGGGGTAGAACCTGATCACGAAACAGAAAATGAAATGAAATGAAGAAAAGAAAAAGCCCAGAAAAGATTGCTTCATAGTCAAAATGAGTTTGTTCTCTGGTCTTCAGAAGTCTTTGCTTGTTTATGTATTTAAAGGTAGTATATGTTGAAGCTCAAAATAGACGTTTGAAATCAGAAGGACAGCTTATATAGATAAAGCAAAAAGTAAAAGGGCAAATATATCAAATAGTATAAAATCACCTTCGCGGAAAGGTCGGATATATAACTAGCTTGGTAGATATAGTAAAACGCAGTTGTTATTATCGCGGTTATTCAAGTTTCACCATATTTTCACAACCAATTAATCAATCAATCGATCTATATCGTAGCCTAGGAAATAGTGTTCGTGGCTGAACCTTAAATTTACACTTCATTAACCCAGTTTGTCGTGTGTGTTTGGGATAAAAGAATTCACTAGAGGGAAGCGAGAGAATAGCTTTAAAGATGCTATCTTTTCTTTTCCTAAAATAACCAAAATAGAAATAGTGGAAAGAAAGGGGGGGGGGGGGATTCTGTCGCTAAAAAGGTTTCAGCAACAGATCTGTTTGAAGTGATAACAAAACCACAAATCATCAGTTGTTTTTAAAGAAACACCACCACTATATACATTCCTCCTATAGGTTTTTCATTTAATACTGAAATAGATTCAAAACCTAAGCCTTGTCCTTTAAAAACAACCAAAGGAAACTTCAACGAACTCAACTGAGTAAAAGAGAAGACCGTGTAAGATACAACAGTCGTTATGATTGGTTGATGAAAGGTCATGTGAGTGATACCTTGCCGACCGTCTCTAAATCATGTGACCTTCTGATTTGGTTAAATAAAAAAAGACTGAGATCCAGATTTATGAAATACACGGAGCTGCTAAACTACAACGACCAACATTATAGGCCAACTGAAAGTTGATTGCAAAAATGAAAGAGATTATTGACTAATAAACGATTCAGTTTCTGTTTCCATGTCCTGATCAGCTCTGAATGCAGGTGCATTATTCTATAGTTACATTAATAATAGTCAATTAATGTATCCTTGGCAAAAAATCGAAACTGATGAACTCTCTCTATCATCGCCACATGTGCTCTTCCTCTCCTCTGTCGTTCCTCCCCTTCCCCTCCCCCTCCCTCTCTCCCCCCCCTCGACCTCCCACCCATTCAAATAATAGCATCTTTATTGATATACCATTATCCTGTAATATAATCGCAATGCTGTGTATATGCAACTTATCATCGAAAGCAATTTATAATAAAAACGATAAGTTTATGCGTGTGGTTCAAGTATCGTCGTTACATTACTTCTTACTAATTAAACCTGTTAATTGATAAACAAATAGAAACTCCCGGTAATCCATGAAGTAATTAAAATGTGATTAATACAAACAAATGGTCTCAATATTATCAACAATGTTATTAACTTTTACAATAGTTGTCGAAACCGCCCTTCTTTTTCAATACACTATTTATGCTTTCGTTACTTATATAGTTTGTTTAGGTTATATTAAATATTAACGTATGCCCTCATAGTTGGGCGCTTTTTATAAAAGTATTATTACTACTCTTTATATATAAACATTGCTTTTAACAAAACAATTGAGAAGAGAGCGTTTAGAAATGTACGCTTGCAACAGTAATGGACTGGTGGTGGGAAATATCAGAGGGCGGGGGAGGGGTAATTCGAGGACGCGAGAGGGGTAACCAAGATACATAAGCATCACACATTTATTATCGCAGTAATACCAGTAAGTTTAAAATGTATTTTGTACTCAGCTCTTTGCATGGACCAACATTGCATCACATACAAAGCATGTCATGTTGTCACTGTGTTACTGTCTATGGTACAACATTATGTTTAATGCTATTCACTTGTGACATTATCAGAAAAAGTCTGAAGACAAAACAAGCCACATATTCCCAGCAACTTTAAAGCTGCATTCTTCATTCCATAGTAAATATATATACGCACAACCCGATTCCTACATTCCGACGACCTAATCTCTTCAGGGTTTCACAGGTTTCCTACAATCACCTTACTATGATGAGGAATTTTTTTACCATAGAATTTAGTTCTTTTTTTTTATCTGAAATGAGCACATTAAAGTTTTATTTATGAACAAGTCAACACATTCTTGTTAAATAAACACTGACGAATGATCGGTTAGCTTTTAACAGTATAATAATATATACACATCGATCGCGTGTGTTTATAACGTAATGCATACGACGCTGTGTTTAACATCTGCTGTGACGTAACTGCAAGACTTACGATTCGTTGTGTGTCCTAGATGAACTCACATATCGAGAGAGCGTATGCACCCTTTAAATATTACCAGCTGTTTTAAGGCTGACACCCTTTAAATATTACCAGCTGTTTTAAGGCTGACACCCTTTAAATATTACCAGCTGTATTAAGCCTGGTCTATTGTAATAATTCTCGTCCGAGGTGTATATTTAATCAAGTGTTTTGGCTTTATATTTCATTTAGGAAAGCTTTCAAGTGTTTTTTCTTCTCGCCTCATGGCAAGAATTTGCAAGGGTGTATATGAAAGGTAAACCGGCCAAGTAAACTGTTCATTTTCGTTTGTATGTTTTACAATAACGTCCACCCACGTGCTGATATATGAATCATTTAACATCTAACGTGATGTTGTTGCTTGTGTTGATGCCTTTCTTCCAGACGTGGTGTTGTTTTAGTGTCGCTGGTGTACTTGTTGGTGTTGATGGTGTTGTTGATGACGTTGATGTGGATGGTGCTGTTGGAGTATATGGTGTTGTTGTTAATGACTTTACTATATTGTTCGTGGTGATAGTGATGTTGGTGTTGATGGAGTTTTTAGTGTTGATGGTGTTGTTGTTGGTGTTAAAGGCTTGTTTAAATTAGTCAACAGTAAAAGTGACTTTTTTCAAGAATAAATAAAAACCTATAGACTCATAGAAAACGTACGATATAATATATTGCCCAACTCGTTGAGTATAGAGACACGGTATATAGAAACCACAACTTGATTTCAGCTCATAAACAACAACAGGAAAACAAAACAAAATAAACAAGGAAATAAATAAACTGAGTAAAGAAAGGTAAAAAGTGATCAAACATACCTATAAAAACGGACGTGTCTTCGGGAGTTGGAACGGAATAACATTTATAGTCATTTGCCTGAAGCCAAAAAAAAAGAGGGAAAATTGAACACAGGATTTGAATTAACATGATTACCGAAGTTTCCTACTGTTGGTCTGGCATGAAAGGAATTAGAAACTGGAATAAAATATACAACATTAAGAACAACCATAATAACATAAAATCTGATTCTGATTCACAGCGGAGTCAGATGAAGACATAATCACGTGATACAAATTCAATTAATAACAAATTTTAAGAACAAAAAATAACAATAAAAAAATATGAGGAAGGGCATGAATCACTGCTAAGACAGATGAAGACATAATCACGTGATAAAATTCAAGTAAAAAAAAATATTATTTCCAGTATAGTTACAGAAGTAGTAACATTTCAAATGATTATGTTTTTTATAAATTGCATGTTATTTACGTAGTTTCTAAGAGCATAAATCTTTGAAAAGCTGGGATTGGCTAGGGGGAGAAAGAGATAGGCTAATCATAAAAAAGATGTCAATCTAGCAAAAAACAAAATAAATTATAGTAATAGAAGGAAGTAAAGAAGGAAGAAACTAATTTATAATTTATTGTGACCGCAGAGTATAGTGTAAAACTGTTCATAATATCAATTGATAAAGTATTGCTCATTTTTCAGCTTAAAACATGACGCTTGCATCTTTGTGTGTGTGTAGTGTGTGTGTTTTAGACTGCGATGATTCAACCAAACCTCTTGTATATTAATAAATAAAAAAATTGCAGGTTTACAAACGAAGCAAACGTTCTACTCATATTTTACTTGTAAAATTAAGAACATTTTTGAATGTTCGACTTGGACAACAATATTTGAAATTAAATTGACTATTCAAGCTTTATGAACATCACACATTTATTTGATTTAAAGATTGAATAGCACCGAATAACTTTGACAAACTTTATTAAAAATTTACCCGAAAACGTTGCTTCAAAACAGATTAAACCATTGAATGCATGATGTATCATCTGCTTAATCCAAATGAAATTAATTTCTCAAAATACGTGAAAATATATAAATATATATCTTTTTATAAAAATATAAAGCATTATAATATAAACATCCATATATTAGCCATTCGTGTCGTCACGACTACAAAAATTAACATTTTTTAAGTAAATTTATTTTCTCAAGCTTATTTTTTACACATTTGTAACGCGTTGAAAATACTTCTTGTTTTCTCATTTAGACGTTTGGGTGAAATTATTAAAATTTTGGAATAAGATTATTAATTCTTCATTTAAAGTATTTAAATTGAAAGAATATAGAATCAACAAAAGCGGTCATGATATCAAGTAAGAATTGCACCAGCCCCGCGTTGATCAAATAATCCGGTCCACTTAACGAAAGCACAAAGCACTTCTACAATGTGTTGTTTTGAGCGATCTTGGAGTTAATAATTAAACCGAACTTATTACCACGAAGGTTCTGTTCTGCGTCTTGATATGTATACAGTCCATTACATATTATCAAATTTAGAAGGAAAAACGGTTTTTCTTGGGTTACTTAATTTTGGATGTATTGTTCCGACGCTAGCAAATAAATAAATTAAAACATTTTCCGAAAAATATGATTCATTTTATAAATAAATAAACAGTTAACAACACATTGTATTACAGCTTAAACCCTCCTGTAATGTATATCTTAGGTTACTAAGTAAACATTCCGATGACGTCACGTTCATGGACACTATAATCAAAATAGTCAAAATAGTCAGTAACTAAAGGAAAACCTAAGTGTTTGGAAGATTTTTTTTATATAAAAACACGATAGATCCCTGAATCTAATAACAGACCAATATGTTGTTATGGCAACTCCGTGATTACAATATGGTACTATTTTTTTACGTAGCCCGTTTTGTGTGTGCGTGTGAGTTAGGCTGGTTAAATAAATCTTTGAAACCACCATAGTGTTTATGTCAAGTAAGGTGCATGGGGTTTGTAAAATACGATTTCATTTAATGTTATCTTATGTAGCAGTGGTTTAGTCTGATTATCACGTAGTACTTTCTGCAACACTTTCCTCCCTCAACAATAAGAAAAAAATGTTTACATACACCTGTTTCTTGATTTCACTGTACAAGGAGACATTATTTGAAGCTCTCACACTATAAGAGCAAAACAAAAACAATAGCAATAACAAACAGGAAACACAACAACAACAATAAAAACAACAAACTTCGTGACCTGGTTTACGAAGTAGAAAAATAGACCTTTAGATTTTGTCAAACAAGCCTGAGGCAGTAGAAACAATAGACACAGAGACAAACAGTGCAGCGATAGAAATAGTAAACAACTTATTGAAAGACATAGAGTCAATGGATAAAACAATATCGATTTTTAACCTGACACAATTTTGATCTATAATATAGACCTATGTAGGTTATACGAAGAAAAGAAAACCATATTAAGTAAATATTATAGCTAAGAGGAGCAAGTTATTCAATGGGTGTCCATACTACAGCAGAACATAAGACCGAATTCACAGAGATTATAGGAATAATATTTGATAATCGAATAAACATTTTTTATTAACCATAATACAAATGTGATGCACATTGAATCAATATATTAGTTGTCTTTATATTTGGTATGTAGGCTAAGGTTCTTTTTCAAAACCAGATGTTTATGTATAAAATAATTTAAAATAAACCGCACTTAAGCCGTAACGTTGGAACACAGTCAACTTACTGCAGTGAACATAACACAGTGAATAATACAAAACAAAAACACTATGACGTCGGAACTTGTATCCTACAAAAAAGTTCAGTTTCTTACACAAAATTTCACAACCTCAACGACCAGTGTATTGGAAGATCACGTGGGGTGCAAATACTATAAAGTTGTATATGCCATATATAGGTTCTATATCGATAAGGGGTCAAACATCAAATTTTTTTTTTGATTTTTTTTTTTTTAAATCTGAAGCTGTCTACTAGAATAAAATTCCAAATGTGTAAAATATCAATCAAATCTAGATGGGGTCAAAGTTGCCTCTTTTGTCTATATTACCTACTAATTCATATCAAAACATTTATTAAATACATAATTAAAAACGCCTACCCACTGTGAAAAGACTTAGATAATTATCTTTGGCATAATTTACCAAAAACCAGGAACAAAAACCAAGCGAGGTTTAAAAAAGAAGAAAAAAAGCACTATTTAAATCTGGAGATTATTTTTCCATGCCATGGCAAATGTAATTTAGTTAATCCCAATTCAATATAGTTAATCCAAATGTAATATAGTTAATCCCAATACAATGTAGTTAATTCCAAAGTAATTTAATGTATCTCAATACAATGTAGTTAATCCCAGTGTAATAATCCCAATGCAACGCAGATAATCACAACACAATGAAGTTTATTATATGCAGTTAATTTAGCTTTACAATTTTCAAATGCAAAGAAAATTTTCGATTTGTATTTATTGACACAGTGTTCATCTCACTGTCTAACTTTAATGTAATGTATCCCAATACAATGTAGTTAATCCTAGTGTAACGTATAGTTGATCCCAGTGAAACGCAGATAATCACAATACAATGAAGTTCATTATATGCATTTAATTTAGCTTTACAATTTTCGAAAGCAATAGAAGGTTTTCAATTTGTTTTTATTGACACAGTGTTCATCTCACTATCCGTGCGATTGAAACAAAAATGACAAGATTAAGTGTGCGCTCTATCGTATTTGCCAGCAGTGTATGGGGTCCTTTGATACTTCTTATCGATCTTTGACTACAAAAATAACACATAACAACAACAAAAACAATGATAAAGAAAGAACACAGGTACAACAAAAGTGCAATATCAAGACTGCATGAAACAGGAAGCTATCTTGGTTTGAAGTTCTGTTCAACAAAACTCGTTACGTTTTGGCCACAATAATATTTAAGTACCGCAAACTAACCATTATAGACTTAAAGATGGTTGTATTTGTCCAAATATTAAGGAAACTATAGTACGAATGAAATCATTCACACTTGAACACACTCAAAAGTGAAACTCAACTGCAGGGATGGATATTATATTTTCATAAAATGTAAAAAACAAAAAATGAAAGTAACAAACTATAGCTGAAACACTCAAAGTAGAATTGTTTTGCTTAGTTATCATAGCCTATACTCACGTGCTGTGGTGTTATATTTGGCATTAACAAATCAACGTTGAATACATAGTTTTGTGGATAATCTCCCAGAAAGTCCTCACTTGAACTGTCAACATACTGGTCGCGAAGGCCATCTAATTCCAACATTTCTTTATACAGCTCAAATTCTGGATCATAATATGACAAGGAAGGGTGCACTAACAAGCAAACACAGACGGTAACAAACGCTTGAACCAAGCGTTCCGCCATATTGAGAATATATCTTTTGGGAAATTTAAGGTATCCTAAACCGAATAATTGTCTTGCAGTTGAAGCAGTGGTTACTATATACAGAGATTATCCGCTGACAAAGTGCACGTTACTGATCCGTATTGTTACGTCCACCGCGGAAACTAATTAAAATGCGACTTTTGCGAATCCAAGGCTAGAAGTGGTACGAATTTACATGTTCTGCCTCACGGCGGCCTTTCAACGGAAATGACGATTGTCGAAGATTTTTTCTCTCTTAAGAATAATCATCTCACGTAGATGGGTCGTCATAGCAACCAGGTTTCTTCAAGACGATTGAATATAGGCCTACGCTACAGTGGCATGTGAACACGCATATATTAGGATCTAGTTATAGCGTGTTGAAAGGTGTCGATGGATATGTGGTCACGGGCATATATTTGTAACGTCATGCTATAACGTGTTAAAGTCACTAATCATGTAGTTGTGATATATAACAAGAGAGTTAATATATTAATATGGAAAAAGCAAAACAACGTAATTGACAGCTTCGTTGGAGATTAATGACTTCGATTTAATATTAGATACGACTGCTTTCCCGCCCATATTGAGAAACAATTTAGGCCTATACCAGGCTATAAATATATTGAAGTATTATGCAGGAACTACAGAAACAGTTAGGATATGTAGAATAGGATAGGATGTGAAATGATATGAGTTTAATGCATTCACGTGGCACGAGATATTGTGAGACGCACTGGACTGAGGGAATTGACATTCAAAAACAACTTACTGCATATAGGGCCAATTAAGGGTCACGGAATTTGCTTCTAAAAGCATTCGTGCGCATGCCGAAGCTATGCTGACATTAACAACACATGCTGAGACAATGGTGGAGAGATAAGGGATCGAGCGGAAGGATGTCGGGTTGGGGGAGGGAAGAGGGAGAGGCTCAGTTTGGGGTCTGTGATAAGCTATATGTTGGCACTATATAGTATTGTCATCCCTATACTAAATCCATAGTTTAGTATCATATAGGTACTAAAACGTGAGCATTATTGCACGAGTAGGCTAGTAGTTAGTCATCAAAGACCCTCCCCATCCCATCCTACCCCACGCGAGCAGAATGCAAAGGGGATATTTCTATCATAAATGAAGCATAAGACCGCAAAGACGTAATTAATCGTTAGTGCCTTGTCCGAATAAAAAACAGCTAAAAATATATACCAGCTTGTTAAGATTATTTTTTTATGTCATATACTTGAAATAGTTACAAGTAGGTAAACCGATGCTCTCTTTACTTGCATATTTGCTGGTTATCGAGGAGTGTTCAGGGACACAACGAGTACAAAGAGGGCACATCAGGTACTTATCGCTATTCTCGGGTAATTTTATCACCTCAGTGAAATAAGCTCATTGCTCAGTAAAGAGATAATGCTGTATTTAATTCTACTAAATTCCGTCAAGTATCGCCGAAAGAAAAACGAAAAAAAAAAAAATACTAATAAAAAGAAGAAGGAAGAAACACACACACACGCATGCAGTTGTGTTTTATATTCAGACCGAGGACCCCATTGTTTTTTTTCATTGTTCAAATCCACATACCCCTAACATTAACAATACCCCATAACAATAGAATTCTTTCGAGGACGTGGTGATTCTTTAGAAATCACATCCGAGGACTTGGAATTCTTTTGTTCAAGTCCTCGGTCAGAATACAAAACAAGTGTACACGCACACCGCACGCACCGACTCTCTCTCAAACACACACACACATATACACACAACCAAACAACAACTTAAATACAGGAAGCAGACGGATTGATACACATGAACTAGGCTAACTTGTAATATTAAGAGATCATGTATTGAAAACTATAGTAAATATATGTATCAATGATAGAACTTCGACTTCGACTTCAGACTCCTCACCCCCCCCCCTCTCCCCATTCCTTTGTCCACTCATTAGGGCTTGATAATAGCCTGCATGCTACATATTCTACTTTGGGAGTTATTGTGATTACAAAGATTGTGGAGTTTGCTGTTTGTTGGTCCCACATGACCTTCGACATCCACAGAAACAACAGGGTTCTTGTACTCGCCTCACATACACCTAGGCACACACACATGCACAAATACGTCATCAATGTCATAGATTCGTCTTTGGCAAGGATTAACAAAAACAACATGATTTCACGATTTAACAGAGTTAAGGAAAATGCTTAAAGTATAATTTGATACAAAGAGATTTATTTGTTTTTCTTCCATTACTTGAAGGCACTTGTACATAAAATATACTTGCACTATGGAAAAGAAGTTCAATCGCAATATTTGGTAAATAGATTTTGTTGCTGTTTCTGTATGAACTCTGACCTTTTACTGTAATGAAAATATTTGTGTAAGTGCAAGGATGATAGAAAACATGAGGTTCTTTGTTTCAGTTCTCAAAGGACCAAAACTTGTTAAGTTATTTACAAATGATAAAATAACATAGATAATACATCTTAATTCTCTCAAAGATTCGTATAAGTACTGGCAAACACAATACTTAGAAACACATTGCCAAACGTATAGTCATCTACAAATGAAAAGCTTTAAAGAAAGAAGCACTTGGTTTTTAACCTTCTACCTATTCATTTAGCATACATTGAACTTACATCTATATTTTACACGTCACACATATATGTATATGTATATATATA
>KN883356.1:125015-138361 GCA_000934455.1 Apostichopus parvimensis | reverse complement strand
CCCCAGGCCGGCCATCAGTCTTCAGCCCCCCCACTCAAAAGTACCGTCCTACGCCACTGGCTTGGAGGATGAGTTGGCTGTATGTTGATAGAATTAAAAGTCTGTAAGTCAATATAGATGACTTTTATAATCTGTTATTAAGCAACGTTACTTGACCTAACTTTAACTCAAACGTCATGACCTAATTTGTGACACTCCTGAACACCCCCCATAGTCTTAAAATTAAGCCTCCCGCACACTAGACGACCTGATCGGAGCGCAAAGTGACTGCTTTCCGTTATAGACTGGGCTAAAGTAAAGTCACATGCCAATTTATATTCCCTGCAATTACTAACATTTGTTAAAACTGGGCATTCTTATTCTTAAAAGTGCCCATAACTGCCTGACTATCACTAATTTTCCACAATTAGACAGTCAATTTTGATTTAGACAGACATTGTGTTGTTGGCCTTTAAAGGTCAATAATTATAGCAGGTTCAAAGTCATCTTATAAGTTCTCTTGTCTGAGGGCAGCAGGGATCCAGGATATTTAAAAAGTAGGGAGTCTGACCTTGTTGTTGAAGCCAACTCCCATGTATTAGGTACCGTGGGGGGGTGGGTAAGGGGGATACCCTCAACAAAAATTTGAAGTTTTAGATGTCATATGGTGCATCATTAGGCATACTTGGATCATAAATTAGGTCTACTTTTTCACAAATAATTCCTTCCCAATGATTGGGGGAGTATTTGATAGGGATGATGCCGTGCCTCGGCGATGCATGGGTTCAAGTTAACTAAAAACCCTGTGAACTAGATTTTAAAGAAGTTTCAGAACATGTTTACAGCTTGATGTGGTCTTCTCTGAATATGGTTCTTAATTTGATTTGTGATACTAAATAGGACCCTGCCAGCTGCTTTCAACAGCTGTCAGTATTGGCCCCAAGAATGCTTGACGAGTAAAATAATCATTCGTACCTACAATTCCAGACATTTTTAAAACCGTCACCTTCAAAACTTTTGACCTCACCGAGATATCTGATTGTCTTATTTAACAAACCTTGATGCCGAAGAAGAATCTGGAGGATTACATCTTCAAACAACAGTGGTTTTTGCAAACTTTTAGTAACTTGTATTAACTTTAAGCACTTTTTTAAGTTTGTAGGTTATACCAGTGATGTGAGTTTTTAAAGAAAGACAGTTTGAAGTAGTGGTGAGACATTAAGGCAACAATCTTAGGGTTATTTTCATACAATAGAGATTCACATTGTCAATACTTTTGGTGTGTTATACTGTGGACTCTATGTTCTGGAAAATTTAACAAAATAGACAAAAATAGAGATATCGTAGTGTTGTTCAAATCTCTCATCAAACTTATCAGTTACTTGAAAAGGACCAATCGGTGTTTGCTCACCATTATACAAATACCCTCCTAGACCAATCCCAGGAAGAAGTATGAATAAATTTGCATAATAAAATAAATATTTCAGCTCACTAGTGGATGCTTACAGCACCTTTCTGAGTGACTTTGATGAAGTGTCTATGCTATGTAAACTCCAAATCCAGTTACCATGTAGTTAATGAGCTTGACTATGTCATGTTTCATTGCAAATAATGAGGTAAAGCTAACACCTGCATGTACTGGACAAGGCTAATCTATCACCTGCATGTGCTAGACAAGGTAAAGCTCACACCTGCATCTGCTGGGTAAGGTAAATCTAACACCTGCATTTGATGGACAAGGAAAAATTAATCTTGTTATTTATGGACAAGGTAAAGCTTACACCTACATGTGCTGGATAAGGCTAATCTATCACCTGCATGTGCTAGAATAGGTAAAGCTCACCCCTTACATGTGCTAGACAAGGTAAAGTTTACACCTGCATTCACTGGACAAGGTGAAGATTATTCCTGCATGTGTTGGATAATGTAAATATGACACCTGCATGTGTTGGATAAGTTAACTATGACACCTGCATCTGTTGGATGAGGTAATCCTGACACCTGCACGTTCTAGACATGGTATGGCTGATACTGGTATGTGGGTGGTGACCATCGTGTAAATGTGTAAAGTTAACACTTGTACATGCAGGTCAAGACAGAACCCAACAACGATACGAACAGGGCAAAGCTTACTAAAGCTAAACTAAGGTGTTTGTCCAGCAAGGTGAAGATAACACCAGTTTATATGTTGGTCAAGCAATAACTAGTAGCAATAGCAATACTATAAGTGATGGTTAAAGACACAAGCTAACAATGGCATGCGCTAGCTAAATGTTTTTCACTCGCAAATGCTGGACAAGTTAAACTTAATACAAACAAAATTTCAATCAAGGTAACAGGCTAGAATTATTAACAGCCACCTACACTTTCTTTCAAGTACGGACACAGATGCTGCATAACTCATTTCCTAATCAAACTTAATGCGGTACCCAGGCTTCGACAATTATTTTTAAAACTACTCGCCAACTGGCGAACGAGTCTGAAATTCTACTCGCCAAAACTTTAAATTTACTCGCCATTTTTTTTCATTTGTACCGATCGTACACACAAGGTACCCCTGTTTGAGTTGTCGTTGAGCGATAAGTATCAAATTAGTTTCGAACTGGTGAACAGAGCTGTTCCTTAGGACCTACTTGTAGCAGTGCACTTGATAATACTACTGTGATGTGTAACATTAGGCAATAGGACTTTCTTGATTGGCTCACAAGTTAATAGTAAACCTATCGTATAAAGTCAGTGAGCGAATGAGCCACTTGCCTTAATGTCGAAAGTAATGCAGTTTTTGCTTGCCAGTCGCAAAATTGGGCGGTACTGGCGGTACCCTATCTTGGGATTAGAACCACAAGAGACTGGTCAATCTGTTGGTACCTTGGACACATCAAAAATATATTTATATATATAAGAGTGGCTAAATCTCTCCCAAACTGCGTTCACAAATTATTGTAACGACTACTGAAAGAACAAAAACTCTTTCAAGACCAATCATTTCGTAGTTCAAAGGAGCAGGTTGCAAACCTTACCCATTAAGGCATTTCTAAAATTATAATCCCAAAAAAGTAAGGAAGTTTTAAGAAACTAAGGCAACATTTGGCACCATTGTTTCTTTTCGATACAGAAGAAAGTAAAATAAATGCTGTTGTCCTGAAGCAGCCTGGGCGGCAGCTGCAGCCATGGAAACGCTCCAGTTTTTTTCTCAAAAGCAAAATGGAGGAACACTGTTTGTCGATACTAGCTTCTCCCAACGGATCCTTGGACACTCTCGAGGATTCTCTCTATCCCTTGGAAGGAAGGTCTCTCCTTTGGTGAAATATTCCAACAATCTTTCATCAATTTGTGGATAAAGGACGGACAACCGTCCGGAGCTTCCATGCGATATTTGTTGCCGACATATTTCCTGATTTCTGCCAATGGCTGTAGCAAATAGCAGAGGTGAATGAAAATGGTAAATGTCTTTTTATATAGCTAGGCTGGTTTTTAACTAACATTCATGTTCAGTTAGGTTGTATAGCAGTTCAACATTTGGGTTAGTTCAGTTTATAAGGTTATGATGCCACAGCAATACATTTGTATGATATGTAGTAATACCTAACAACAAACTCTCATTCTGTTACAGGAATTTATCAGAAGAACAGGAAATGTTTGCTCATGGCTCTCCCTCTCATTTCTGCTGCATGATGGAATACCACATATAAAGGGATCAGCCAGTTTGGACAATTTCATAATGCTAATACCTCTCTAAACTGGACTCCAATATCATGCTCTCAAAGCACTGGTATTGACAGTACAAACAGTTCCTAACCTTGATCTGATAGAAACATGATATTCATACTGCTCGTACTGACAATACGAGTGCTCTGAAGCTGGACATAACACTACAGTATAGAAAAAATTGTCCCAACTGGGTGCAAGGTATTCAGTTCTACCTTAGTATTCATAACAATTGAACCCTCCAAATCATGCCATCAGTAACAGGTTAACTCTTTTAGTAAAGTGGAAATGGGATATACAGTTCAACACTTTGGAGTAACAAGTGCCTAAGGTATTAAAAATTTCTGTCAAACATGTTTTTTACCGACTAAATAGAATTGTCATGTTAAATTTGCGGCATTAAACCTCTCTAAAGTGTAAGGGTAAACTCCAAGGATAATACAGCTATTAATTTCTGTCATTTTTTTTTTAATGAAGTCATTTATCTGCCATTCTCTCTGTCTGTCTCTGAACGGAAAACTTGTTATGATGGAAGCAACAGGTCCTAGGGGTGTTTTACATATCTACTTCTAGTAGATGAACAATTTATTAAAAGATTTCTAATTTAACTATTGTCTTCAGTAATTTCAATCAATATCAAAAAGTCAGTTGTACTACTGTAACATATTTTAACAGAGCAGAATTAAATTTTGTAAAGTGATGTTATTATAGAAATAAATGTGTTACAAGTATTGAGCTTTAATAATGTTTTAAAAAATATATATATATGTGTAACAAACAAATAAACAAAACAGGGTTGAAACAATTTCACATACTAAAATAAAGAACCATATAACTTACAATTCTTGGATAAGGCACTTTGCCATAAGAATATATCTCCCAAAGAAGTATACCAAAACTCCAGACATCAGATTTTGTTGAAAATTTCTGGAGAAGTAAAAAAAGCTTTTAAAATTATGTCTCATGTTTATCAGTTACACTTGGTAGAAGCATTGTCATAAAAACAAAACACAGCACACTCTCAGTATTTGTTACCCATTACTTGCACCTCTGGTTACTGTTGTCTATATACAGCCCCCTGTTCATACACCCTCCAACCTCAGCCCTCCCCCCCCCATCCTTGGTCCTATTTACTACCTAACTTGTACCTTACCATAGAAGACTCTGGTGTCTTTGATCTTATATGCAGTCCCATGTTAATGTACCTCTACCCTTAAATGTTCTCCTCTTCTCAGCCTGGGCTATTACTTCAATATTCCTACCTTCCATTCCAAAACCTTTAAAGTGTTTTCCATCTATTCTCAGCCCATTCATCTATGTCTAGAACCTTTTCTGGGCTCTTTCCACCCTTGGATGACCCCCCACCTGCCCTACTCAGTCTAGTCTACTCATACCATACAATCCACAGCCTCTGGTTCCTCCCATCTATGTACAGATCCTCTCCTTACACCCTCCTGCCTTAGATGACCTCTCCTCCACCCCCCCCCCCTCGCACTCTACACACACCCTCCCTAATGTAGTCTTCTTGTACCTCTTTATCCAGCCTTTGGTTTCTGCTACCTGTGTAGAGACTCTCTCCTTGTACTATCCACCCTTGGATGACCTCTCATACCCCGACTTAAATTTAGTTTAACCATACCAGCCTCTGGTAGCTGTAAAGGTAGACCCATTCCCTTGCACACTCTACCGTTACATGACCTTCCCACCAGCCCTCCCCCTGCCCTCCCCTCCCTGTCCCCCGTCCTCCTAAACTGAGTTGACCCATACCTTGCTATCCAAGGCCTCTGGGGCTGTCCATCTTATTGGTAGTTCCTTTCCGTACTGATTATGCTCTTCTGCTGCTGTTAACCCAAAATCTGAGACTTTGGCTCTGTCTTCCTCCGAGATGAGAATGTTTCTGGCTGCGAGATCTCGATGTACCAGTCCCTTCTTTTCTAGGTAGTGCATCCCCTTTGCAGCATCTCTGACGGGGAAATATGTACCGGTAACAAAAGTTAATATAAGGCATGTTCATGTTATAAACAAAAACAAAAAAATATGAGTAATATAAGACATGGTCGTTTCGAGTGACATTACCTGTGAAGCTTTTAAGTTTATGATAATGATGAGTCTGTTTTGGGAAGTGTTAACATCTAAAATCAAGTACTCAGCTAACCTGGCTATTCCTTATGATACAAACAATAAGGTAAATCACTTTTGTACAGTGTAATAAATGTATAATTCATTAAAAGTTCAAGCATTTACAATATAAAGTGTACAGATGTTAACAGTTAGTAAGCGCAGCAACAGATTCCTGAATTTTGTGCAAACCTTCGCAATAATACAATTCGATACTAGAGCAGGGATGAATCGTGGAAACGTTCCATGAGTAGCATAAAAACGGTTGTTTTATTAATTTTTTAAATCTTACAGGCTGAACTGAACTAGATGATCTGGCATTACAACAGACCGACCTCTTGACCGTAAGTACTCGACCAGGTTACCCTGAGAAAAGAGACAATAGACAAACAGATATTTAGAGCACCAATAGAAACTGATAGTGACAAATGCTATCATTAGAAACATCGTAGTCGATCGTTTAAACATGAATGATTTTTGTATAGTTGTATAGTATAGTTTTGTCACCAATCACACTGTAGTATATTTGTCTACAGTCTACACACAACAGTCTTGTGTTACCAATCACACTGCGGTATATTTGTCTACACACAAAAGTTGTGTGTTACCAATCACACTACAGTATATTTGTCTACACACAACAGTCATGTGTGACCAATCACACTGCGGTATATTTGTCTACAGTCTACACACAACAGTCGTCTGTGACCAATCATACTGCAGTATATTTGTCTACAGTCTAGACAACAGTCGTGTGTTACCAATCACACTGCGGTATATATGTCTACACACAACAGTCGTGTGACCAATCACACTGCGGTATATTTGTCTACAGTCTACACACAACAGTTGTGTGTTACCAATCACACTGCGGTATATTTGTCTACAGTCTACACACAACAGTCGTGTGTTACCAATCACACTGCGGTATATTTGTCTACAGTCTACACATAACAGTCGTGTGTGACCTATCACACTGTGGTATATTTGTCTAGTCTACACACAACAGTCGTGTGTTACCAATCACACTACGGTATATTTGTCTACAGTCTACACACAACAGTCACATGTCCCATTTTCACTTGCATTAATAAACTTCAGATATGAACAACCACAAACACACATGTCAAGTATTCACGGTCATGAAAATATACAAAATTAAGCAAAAATGTATGAAAAAGGAAGACCAAAAAATGCTGGCAGAAGTTTCAAAGGCAGCAACAGTAAAAGAAATTATAACTTGCTTCAGGTCACTGGTTCAAACTACATATGACTCAATTATTGCTTTGCGCTTTCAAAATAGAAAAATACTTAATAGGGGGTCGGGTCAAGGGTTAGGAGGTTACGGCAAGTGGGTCAACGGTTAAACCGAAACTGAAGGTAACATAAATATTTCGGCTCGTGATGGAGATTACCTTTGACATAAATTCCATGACCAAGAGAAGTGGGTATTCAAGAACAACACCCAACAGTTCAACAAGGTTTGGGTGTTTTAAAGAACTGGAAAAGAAAGAGAAAAATTATAATCATATATATAATTATAATAACCATTGAGAGATTGAAACATTCATAGACCATCAACAGTCCAATATTAGGAGTATTTCCTACTTTTTCAAGTTTTACATATTTTTCTTCACATATCCACTTTCAATGTTACGTAACACCCACTTCCCAGAACAGTGTATAACATATATGTAACAGTCAACAACAGAACAAAGCAAATACCAGTTAAAGAATCAAACAAAAATCTTCTTATTGTGTATTGATGTTTAAAACTGCAAAACAAAGACTCGTGCTACTTACGTCATTACGGAAGCTTCTGCCAGAAACGCCTGTGCAGCTTTATCATTGTCTTTGAGTTGTTTTATGGCTACTTGCCTGTCAAGATACAGACCTTCACACACGTCTGAAAAGAGAAATAAATCAAACATGAAAAACCAAATCATAATAATCATAATAATTGTGATTTTATTTAGTCCAACGAAACAATTTCTGTTATGCACAGTAGGCCAATATGGTCACCAATTTTTGCGCTTAAACAAATGTAATAACAATGAATTCTGTTCACAGTACTTTAAATTCCACAATAATATGTATTTATCTCCCCTGATTCATGTTAAATTTTTGTTTAGTTAAGCCCCCATGGGTATTGGGTACTACTGTACGTTAGTCTACTATTTAGAACTTTTCGGATAGGGTACTTAACATTAGGGCTCTGTCGCCATGACAACACATTTCGGGGAATTCTAAGTTCTGTTTGTGTACTCATGATACAAAAGAATGTTTCTATGCTTCATTTTTATTGATAAACAAAACACAGTACACTATTGTACTGCACTGTTAATGTACAAGACACAACACTACATTATACCGTACCGTACTGTAGTATAGTACACTGCACCATATCCCAGTTTTGTTCTCAGTTATACACACTATGTCTGATAAACTCAGTGTCTTTATATGTACAGTACAACACTGTGATATGTACAGTACAACAATGTGTTATACAGTACACTATTCAACTGCATTGTAAATGTACAAGACACAACACTACATTATACCATATTATACAACACCTAATTATATTCCGGCCATTTGATTGGTCAATTGCTCGTCGATTGCATGCAAAATCCGCTCTATTGCACGCTCTGAAATAGAACCATGCGTTATACTTTTTTGATAGCACTTTTTTCAATGGTAAGAGAGCAGAGAAACCTGTCTGTTCAAAACAATCTGTTGCATGAGTGCATTTTACATCCAATTATATCCAAATTTGAAGGTGTTGTATAAAACAAATAATGAATGGTTTCCATTCGTGCAATAGTGCAAATATTTCATTCGTTGAAAGATGTAATTTGTTCTATTCAACTCGGCTGCGCCTCGTTGAATGGAACATTCCATCTTTCAACTCATGAAATATTTGCACTATTGCACTCATAACCATTCATTATGTGTATACTGTAGTATAGTACACTGCACCATATCCCAGTTATACACACTGTGTTCTGATAAACTCAGTGACTTTATATTCACAGTACAACAATGTGTTATGAAGTACACTATTGTACTGCACTGTAAATGTACAAGACACAACACTACATTATACCATACTGCAGTATAGTACACTGCACCATATTCCAGTTTTGTTCTGACTCGCACACAAACTGTGTTCTGATAAACTCATGTTTGCAACTATTCAAAATTGAAGCATTTGTGGGGGCTTTTATTAAAATGTCATCATATTTAGACTTGAGTATTGGGTATGTGTGAGGGAAATTAGGAACAACGAAACCATGCTACCTTCCAATGGTTTAGAGAATTTAAACTGTGTTTGATATGACTCATGTTACTCACATAGAACTAACATCAAAGATATTAACAACTACACTGGGTCCTCAAGTTGTCAGAATACATCAGAATCAAAAATATTCACCAAAATTCCACATGATAGATGTACTTATTTTTCACTACCTGAATAAATATAAACCAGTTTCACTTTGTTTTTTGTGAGGTGAACAGGATTCAAACCATTTTTTTATATTGGTTACACATAATGCCTACTGTCCCAATTTAGCTGCCCTGGTAAATATAGCCCAAAGTTTACAACAAGGAAGCTTCAATCACATCATTTTTCCCCAATTCAGTTGGGAAATTCCCTTTGCGGATTTAATCTCCACTCACACAGTTGCATGGATGAGATAAGGCTACTTGGATTTTTGACATCACTACTACAAGGGGATAAATCCCGAATATATATTTTGTTTAAATTAATTAGAAAAGTAATTAGTGATATATGTTTACTTTATTTATATGAAAGTCAACAATTGTCCAGTTAAAATGTTTTTACTGTGATGTGTTCAATACAGGATGTTGTCCTTTGGTACACGTGGGGGGAACTGTTCACACAATTATTTTTAAATTTATATGAAAGTCAACAATTGTCCAGTTAAAATGTTTTTACTGTGATGTGTTCAATACAGGATGTTGTCCTTTGGTAAACGTGGGGGGAACTGTTCACACAATTATTTTTAAATTTTTAAAATTATATTTAAAATTTTTAAATATTATTCTACCTGGCTCTACTGTTATAATTCCACAGACTGTGGCTTGACATACTCATTTTCATTAATGTTTCATTTTTACCATATTTTTGTTCTTCTTTTGATGGAAAAAACCCCAACAATCATCATTATATAGAAGAGACTTTTGTGATGAACACCTTCTTAAGATATGTCACAAAAATCTTTCCTTTATATGGTTAACATACTCCTGGTTTAAAATTGCTTTCGAGGGGGATATAAAAATATAAAGAAGTGAAAAAATTTATGAAAAAAAGAAGTAGTAAGAAAAACATTACGTTGAGATGACACCCTAAAAGATAAGTTATACAATTATACAATCAGGTGACATTATTATAACGGTTTTGTGAGTGAAAACTAAGCAAGTGATGACATGAAAAACTGACTGGAAGATAACGTACTGCGAGAAGAAACAAATCTTTGGCTACAGTAAAACAGAATTCCAACCGGTGAACTCAGAAATGGATCAAAATCCAGTTCTAATGATTTTACGTCTCAAGTGTAGACGCAAATTCATTTTAAATCTGTTAAATTTATATGGCGTCCCGCTTACCTCCAAAGTTACCACTGGCTATTGTTCTTGTCACTGTTACCTTGCTACGATCAATTGCCCAACCGGCTAAAATGTAAAAAGGATGAGAGAAAAAAAAGAGGTGTAAAACTTCTGTAGACTCTAAAACTATAAAACAACACCATTAACTTGTGTACTTATATATATATATCTATCAACTAACCATTTATATTATACTGTAATATACTCAATTGCATTATAGGCATGGTAGAAGGGGGTGTAAAGGTTGGGGGGAGACAGGTTAGAGAGAAACAAGTTTTTTGGCTTTAGACTGATAGCCTGAAGATACTAGAACTGGACTGGGCAAGGAGAAGGAATTATTACAATTAGGACTTTGGATCTCATGTTCATTTCCACAAAAATAGTTCAATAATTGAGAAATATGACATTCTGAAAGTTTTTGTGCCCCCATCCTGATCAACCCAAATTTGGTACCAAAGTCCTTATTAATAACTTTGTCTAGTTTCTTTCGCTTGTTTTTGATTTGTGTTCTTCTTCATACAGCTAGTATTCTCTACTTGTTGGTTAACGTCCTTTCACCTTTATGCATAATTTGTCCTATTCACACTTTACTGACCCATACGTACTGTACAAGTGATAAAACAAATGAAAGAATAAATGATGTCCTTCATGGGGGGTGGGGGTGGGGAAGGGGGTACTACATTAATACATACATTCCCTGAAAGCATTGGAATCCACAGCTACATTGACAGCACCTCTCTTCTCCAGTGGCTTCCCTTGCATACAACAAAGACCATCAGCATCGTTTTGAGGGGGTGGGGGTACTACATTAATACTTACATTCCCTGAAAGCATTGGAATCCACAGCTACATTGACAGTACCTCTCTTCTCCAGTGGCTTCCCTAGCATACAACAAAGACCATCAGCATCTTTTTGATAGTGCTGTTTGAAAAAAATATATATATTTAGAAATAAATTCACATTTCTGCTGTGTATTTGCAGCATGGAAGATATGTTACTACATTTGGTTAATTTCTACAAGGTTAAGAACCCATTGGAATCATTAATTAACAGCTAATTAATATTCATATATTTGGCGACAAACACTAACATCTTGATCTTCCTTTGGGTTTTGAATCATCTTGACAAAGAGCTTGCTACCGAGACTGTTGCTCCCTCGGACAAGATCGACAGCCTACACTTTTATTCCAATCTTAGACTTCTTCAGTTTTAAGTGGCATCTGTAATTCAAGCTAATTTAAAACAAGCCGACCTATCCGCAAGATCTTTCTTGCTCTTCTGATGGATCGGTAAACACAAAGGTAACGAAGCTTCTTGCACACAGACAGACAGACACCATTTGAGGCTATTAAACATCAGTTCTGACATCCATGTATAAACAAACATCGCATGTTTCGTGATTGTGTTTCAGCCATGAGAGGGTAGCCATTATATATCTTAAAACAATTGACAGATAATCAACGGATTTTATGTACAAAACCAAGTCATGGGTAGAGGGGGGGGGAGGGCCTTAAAAGTGCTACCAAAGTGGGTGGGACTCCACCATTTACCTCATACAAAAAAGAGGTCTTTAAAGATGCATCAATTATAACTAGAGGAATGTTACTTACCTCAACAAGTTTAACAAGGTTTTCAAAGAATGTTTCCTCATCTACCGATAGGAGATTTTTTGAATATAGGATTCTGTAGTGCTCTATAGAGCCTGTGTAGGAAACACTGAGGGTGTAATCTCCGGGAAAATGGGTGCTCTCTCTTACGAGGAAAGTACCGCTTGGTTTGGACTTCATCATCTCTTCCGACTTGTCTCGAGTTATTTTACCGTGAAACCATCTGAACGAGGACAAAAACGTGATACTGTTTTAAACTTCTGTGGTTGATGCCAACACCTAACTTCAGCAGTGAAACCTAAGGGGAAGAGGGATGGGGGGGGGTGAGGGGTGGGAGGGGAGACCAGGAGGTGGGAGAAGATGGGAGCTTGCAGGGAAAGGGATTCAAGGAAAAAAGTCAGGTTACACAGTCACATCGGGAAAAGTTCAACTTTTTACCCGATTCTCGTCGTTAAATTTAAGCTGTTAGGTTCCTTATCACTGTAACCAAATCCCAGTTTTCGCTACTACCGATTCGGGACAGTCTTACAGTGTATGATGAGGGAACCATATTTCTGGTCCCCCTTAGTGTATGACTCATTTAAATATTAGCCAAAACGGAATAAACGGGACTTAATTGGTGCCAGAGATGCTGCTCTCAGTGACTTTTGACTACTTCAACAACTTTTGACTTTGCTTTGTGGTTGGCTAACAGTTGACTGAATTTACAATTTTACGTTTTACCTCGTCACTGGATTAGGACAGGAATCATAAATGTTATTGTTTGCGCCTTTGTTTAAGTTGGCTAGGTCTGGTCTGATTAACATTCTTTAAATGGCTCATGGTTGAAAGGCGATTGGTAGTCAGTCCATACTGGTACTCATTCTCTAGAAAAGATACCCATAATGGTAGTCATTCTCTAGAATAGTTGCTCATACTGTTACTCATTCTCTAGAATAGATACCCATACTGGTACTCATTCTTTAGAATAGTTGCTCATACTGTTACTCATATTCTAGAATAGATACCCATACTGGTATCATTCTCTAGAATAGATACCCATACTGGTACTCATTCTTTAGAATAGTTGCTCATACTGTTACTCATATTCTAGAATAGATACCCATACTGGTACTCATTCTCTAGAATAGATACCCATAATGATAGTCATTCTATAGAATAGTTGCCCATTTTGGTACTCATATTCTAAATAGTTGCTCATACTGTTACTCATATTCTAGAATAGTTGCTCATACTGGTACTCATATTCTAGAAATAACTGCCCATACTGGTACTCATATTCTAGAATAGTTGCCCATACT